>BKCP01005350.1:289107-364112 GCA_008636005.1 Striga asiatica | reverse complement strand
CGTGCCGGCGGCCCACGCGCCGCCACGTGCCACCGCAGTCCGCCAGGGACTTTCACGCGTGTGGCCTAGCTTACCTTCAATCCGCGCGGCCCAGTGCTCCTGTCCAGTCCGCTCACGTGCACAGCACAGGGAGATGGCCCAGCAGTCATCGGCCCATCGCGAGGAGCAATCCAGATGCATGTGGAAGCCCAGCAGCGTTGGAAGAGGCCCAATGTGCGCGGCCCACTGGAAGCGAAGCTCGTCCGCGAGCGAGATACAGCGCGCTGGTCGTACGGCCCGCGAAGCCCGCGCGGGGCCCGATCCTTTTCACAGCGTCCGCCCGCGAGAAGCCCAGGTCCAGCCTGCATCGCTCCAGCACGTTGTCACGGCCCAACTGCTACCCAAGCGTGGCCCAGTGAACTTCAGCGCAGCCCAGCGAATTCCTGAAGCGGCCCAGCAGCTTGTATCCGGCCCAGGACACACCATACCACCTCAGCTCGGCCCAGACACGTCTAGCCCGGTTCAGAATGGGTCCAGCGTGCTTAGAAGCGGTCCAGAAGTGGTTCAATGGGTTCGGGAGGTTCCGGTGAGTTCGTGACAAGTCCGGGATGGTCTAACATGATTGGGAGAAATTCGATGAGTTCGGAAAAATTTAAAAACGGTACGCTTTGAACCCTCGCTTCAAGTTCTGCTGCGTTTAGGGTTTAATTCGTAGATAATCCGTGACTTACATATTATCGTGATCCTAATAGATCTCAACAAGTAGTATCAGAGCCAGGTTTAATTTGATTTTGTGCAATGTTAGGATTTTAGGGGCTTATGTTAATTACATGCGTACGGACACAGCCATATTTTGTGGAATATTATTGCATAACTCGATTTTGCAGGATAATGTGTTTCTACTATTATGGCCTTAAATGTGCGCTTGTTTATTTATTGAACGTTTTTAAAGCCTCGGAAATGTCGAGGAATTTTTGGGTTATAAATGTTTGTAATAATTATTCGCCCAGTGGGACACCAGATAGATTTAATTATTTTTGTAGACGAACATTTAAACCCTCATTGGGTCTAAGATCGAAATATGTAATGTTGTAAATTATATTTTGATCGTGTTGATGGAGGATGAACCCGGACGACCATGGCGACTAAAGATCAACGAGACCGCGGACCTCGACGACCCGATTGACCGCGGACCACTGTGAGATCACGACCGGCCGCATGAGTGTGCACGGAACATGGCGACTCGGCTGCCAGGTGTCCCAGGTGCACGACTCACGGCAGTAGGAGGACGATGATCAGTCGTGGGGACCAGGCGGAGCGATCGGATGAACCTTGGCGTGGCAGCACAAGGTGCGGTGAACGGGTGCCATGAGGTGCACGGCAGAACCCAACGATCACCGGCACAAGGTGCTGAAAGAAGACGCTCGCGGCTGTGCCGACGACAACTCGACGACGACAAAGCTGGAACCGACGTTTTTCGGCAACCAGTTGACTTGGATGAGAAGTTTGCTGGAGTGGGAGTTCTAGTCTGATAAGGAAAATTCAGTTCCAACGGGACATGGTGTAACACCCCGTTTTTTTTAATTGAAAAATATCAATTTATTTTTCCAAAAAACAGAGTTAAATTTTTCGAAAATCAACTTAAAGATTTATATAATGGGCGCTACTCGAAAATTCACATAACAACAGTTTAAGACCACACTTAAACTACAGGGTACATCCATCACGAACATATATATCTCATACCAAGCTTTACACATTTTCAACATTAAATCATGCAAAATATTCAAATCAAACCCAACATGATCAAGATATCCAATTTAATTCCAAAATCAAATACCATATCAATAATCTGAATTCAAAATCCAAAGCAGGCATAACAACCGAAACGAAATGGTCCAATCTCCAGAAAACGATAATTCGAAAATGACATGTCTAACATGAGATAGTCAAATAATAATAATCAAGAGGAAGCAGGTAAATAGCAGTTCAGCACATATAGTGACCCCGCCTCGCTCGTCTTTAGCCACGACCACCAGCTCAACCTAAAAGATGGTTAATGGTGGGGGTGAGCAACTTAGCTCACCATAGTGGGAGTGAGCAACTTAGCTCACCATACCATGCAATATAATTAATATAATGACTTAAAATCATGGTCGCAGTATGTAAGCAAATCGACTAGTCTACCCTCCCTAAACACAGCCACGCTCATGTGATCACACCTAACCTATCAATCTAAAAAAAAGATAGGAACAAGCCGCCACCCAAGGACGGAAACCATCGACACAAGTGACGGGAGCAACCGCAGACGTAACAGTACACACGGACTAAGCTCTCTAAAGGATAGAGTTAGGCCTCATAGACTACCGCTTCACATGCATACCTAGAACATCAAGCCAAACATTTATAGAAATTAATATACATGGTACTTAAATCAACTCCCACCTGTTCAGTTTGGTAGATTTATCACAATTCCAGATGTAGGTTGGCTGAGGCTCGACTCCTCAATGACCTTGAATTTATTCAAGGTAATATTTCAAAAATACTTATCTTGAAATTCAGGAATTCAAACGAGAATTCATCGTTAGTCGAAATATCGTCGCCTAAGTAGCTCGTGGAATTTTGTGAAATTTGGAACCTTCAGATTTTCAAGAAATAATTTGAAAAATCATTTATTAAGGCCAAAAATAGATTCTACGTGAAAAACGAGGTCAAGGGTCAAAAATTGGTCAAACAGCTCAGGAATATAAAATCAGGTTCAAACGGACCGGGTTGGGTGCGGTTTGGTTCACGCGGGTGCAGCCGGGGGCGATCGGGCACGGGCCAGGGTTGCTGGGCACGTGCTGGCTTGGGATGACACGGACCGGGGCTAACTTGGAAGCTTGCGGGTGTAGCAGACACGGACCGGGCTCACCTGGGCACTGGCGGGTGCGGCTGCTGTGGCCGCTAGGGTGCAGGTGCGGGTGCCGCTGGGCACTGTTCGTGGTCGCTGGGTGCGGTCTGGCACGATGCAGGGGCACTAGGCTCGGTCCCTGGTTGCTGGGGTGTGCAGGGGCATGGTGCAGGATGCGGTAGCGGATCGGCAGGGCACGAGATGCACGAGGGACACGGGTTCAGCGCGTACGGAACGCACAAGGACATGGTTCAGGGGTCGACAGGGCACGACGCGGGCTCGCTGTCTGGGACGGTACATGACCGCCGCGGCCTGCTCACGTCGCTGCAGGGGCTTCCGCCTGCCAGCGCCGCAGCCTGCACGAATGACACGGCCAGCGCCCGTGACAACGACCCTGGGCAGACTACAGGTTCTCAGAAAAGACCAAGTTTGAGGGGGCTAGGGACCGAATTTATTTATGAAATTGTTACAACATCTCAATCAATAAGTTAGTCATAATCTGACAAAAAATCAGCTTATTTGCACGAGTGTAAAAATTTCGAAAATTCCAGGACTAACAGAGGGTCAATTCGACTTTAAAAATCAATTTGGCCATTAAATCGAATTCCAAAAGTCATCAACCTGTCTAGATCATTAGAACACATCATAAGGGTCCCAAATCCACAATATTTCACAAGTATATCAAGGAACTAACACATATCACATAAACTCAAGTAGATCTACAATTAAAACACATGGATTCAAGTCATTTCACCAATATCCAATCTTGATTTAACCAATCAGCATATAAAACATCATATATACACAAAATAATGAGGGTTCAGCCATCCCTACTGATCACCACACATGCGATCAAGAAACGGGGTGAAAGAGACCGGAATTGATACCTCGGACGGCTAGGGCTCGGCCTCGGCACACAGCGGCTTGCGAGTTGGTGATGGCGTGCAAAGGATGACCAAAACGGACCAGGGCCGACGTGAACAGAGGTAGGGCGACCACCTTTTGATGCTGGACGGACAAGGGCAGCAACTCGCGAGGCACTCCCCGGTGGTACGCGCGCGACGGGAAAAAAGGGGACGACAGAGGGGACTTGATCAAGGGGAAGCGATGGATTTTTGGGATTTTCTCCAAAGTCTGGTCAAACAAAAGAAAGAGAGAGAGAGAGAGAGAGAGAGAGAGAGAGAGAGAGAGAGAGAGANTTATCCCTTGGAGAGAAAGAAAAGAAAAGTAGCGTGAGAGTGTGAGGGAGGGAGTGAGGGCTAGAGTTTAAATAGATGTTCAAAGCTAGAGTCGCTAGGTTTAATACTTAGCTTTCGTAGGCACCAAGAGAGGAATGGGGTGGATTGAGTGGTGGTCCTTAGGACCTGGTCCTTTGACCATCAATTAAAATCAAAGGAACCCACAACACTTAAAAAAAATTAGGAAAAATAATGCATGTAAGGGGAATCGGGTTTTTGGTGGAATTGGACCGGGTTCACTAGAGCCAATCTGAACCAAATTGAACAAAATAATTCCAGAATGAATAGTACTCGAGGTTCCGGTCGAAAAGGCTCGAAACAGATTTAATTTGGCTTACGCGATTAAACCGAAAATCGCCGAAACAATTTAAAATTCCGAAACAAATAAATCCAAATATTTCTAATATACATAAATAATATATAAACATATAATAATCACATATATTAGCCACATCACAATTTTGTATCAAGTGGACATATAAAACGAGCAATTAATTTCACAACCGAAAAATGAATCAATATAAAAATTCAGAAATTCTATTAAAAGAACGGGGCATTACACGTTGACTGAATAAGTTTCTAATTGAGCTAGAGCTCAAATTAATGGCCATAATAGTGGAATTTATTTCTTTATTATTATTGCTGCTATTTATTGTTATGTATGTTTAATTAATTTATTGCTTTGTGGCATGTAATTAATTATAAGAATTGCATACATAAAAATCCTCAATTAAAAATTATACTAAGTTAGAGAAGGTTATTTAAAATTAAGCTAATTTTAAATTCCTAAGGCCTGCATTTGTGATTTGTTGGTAAGTCAATTAATTGACGTATGGGCTCCCCCTCGGGTGACATCACTAAAGTTAATTGTAAGAAATTACTAGAACAAATTTTTAATCGTTTCTGATTTGTTGGTAAATCAATTATTTGAAGTACGGGCTCCCCCTCGGGTAATATCACTAAAATTAATTGTAGGTAATTACCAGAACAAATTTAGAATTAGACTATTGTAGGAAATCTTATGAGAGCTTGCGGGCTTCCCCTCGGATGACGTACAATAAAATTTGACGACCTTAGGATTGAGAAACGGGATTCACTTAGAATGTGATAATTTTCATAACTCCCCTCGGAGTCCCTGATTTTTATTGCATGGCCAAAGGGAGACCGACTATTAATTTCGTTTGCCATGAATTGGGTTCTGGCTTATGGAAATTAATGGGTTCTTGAAAAGCCCTTCTCTGGCGAATGTTGAGTACGTAGGGTTACCCTCGTACCATGTCTTACTCACGGTGTTTTGAGATGTCGGTGAATTTAAGTTTAATGTTGTTTTGAGGATATCAACGTTAACAGTTAAATTCAAAATGTTTAATTAGTAAAATATTTCGTGATTCTCTAATTTATTCAAATATGCCTTTCATGTTGGGATCTGTGAGGATCTCGTTAAATACAAATCACGAATTCAATAGCAAACGTAAGCCTATGCGTAGCGGATCTAAAGGTTTGACGTAGAGAACTTACGGCTTAAAATTTTTGGCGATCTGGCTGATCTTCTGGATGGCCGTACACAGACCACGAACAAATCAGATCACATGAACGGGAGAACCGGGCTCACGTGCGAATGGGTCGTGTGGGTTGAATGGCCGGTCGGGTCGTCTCGCGAGTTGTCTCGCGTCGTGGGGATAACCAGTTGGCGCGTCACCCTCCGCTGGTTCGTCGCAGTTGAGTTGGGCTGGTCGCGGTGGTCGGCGAGCTGCTCACGGCGGCGATCGACTGGCCTGTGGTCGGCGCTCCTAGGGCTCAGGCTCGTGGATCGTCGACTGCTGAAGAAGATTAACTGGTCTCGATAAACTATGGATTTTCTCCTGTATTACTCAATACACCCTTCTTCAACTTGTACCAGTGGAGCAACAAAAAGAAGATAAAGCTCGAATGAGAACTGAGAGAGAGAGAGAGAGAGAGGCGCGCGATCGTGTATCACGTGTGTGTGCAAAACTGTTCTCTTCTCATGAGCTTAATGGTGTATATATAGAGCTACAGTAGAGACCCTTAAGAGATTAGGAATAGGGATCCTTAATTAATTAGACTAACTGTGGGCCAAGCCCACTCCTCTAATTAATTAAATAATATTAATGGGCCACCAACATTATATTATTGCACTCCTTTTTGCCAGCTCAAATTACATTTGAGACTCCAATAATAATTACTCGATTTACCTCCCCACGTTTAAGATATAATATCCATTAATTAATTCGATTACTGACAATCAAGAACTAATTAATTTATTATTATTTCACCGAAGCTAGCGCTCGTTAATCGATTACTGGTCATCACATTCTTATTATGCTGAAAACTTAATCCACCTGCGGGTTTAGCATAATAATCCTTCATGAACTCACTCCGGGGACATCATCAAACTAACGCACATGGTAACCGTAAATATCCTAACAGCACATCCTATATATAATAATATTATCCAAACTAGTAGGGATATTAATCCAGCGAACTGAACCTCACCCAAGTGAATTAATGGAATATATACTATATATATATGCCTGTTTAATATCTTAAGGGTTAAGAGAACGCAGTAATTAACTGAGGCCTAGTTCATTTACGACAATTAGTATAAAATGAACTTTTCCTCTCTGGGATCCTGTTCAATACATAAATGTACTAGTGCAGCTAATCAGTCAAGACAAACTGTACAGTTGACACTATAACCATTTAGATTGGGTGTTCATGTCCATCTAGGTTGTGAAGAACTATTCTTGTTCGCAAGTAATTGATAGAGTGATCTTCGGTTCGCCCGATGACGACCCACTCTTTCTAAGTGCAGAACAACAGAACGTAGAACTTGTTTAATCTAACATGATTCTTATTCATAAAGGAAAAATGTGTAATAACATGCAAAACCAAGCTTTCAGTATATAACACTAACATTTCAATCTGTTGTCCTTTATTCTCAAAGATAATTTATTGTTCAAAACTGATTAGAAATAGAACTTGGATAGTGTCCTAAGTTGTTGGGAAGTATGAGCCGTAGGGCGAGTGCGGTTTAAGCAAAAGGACATAGGAAGTCGAACTAACCTATCTTTAAGACAATAAAGATAAATCTTATTCACTTAGAAGTTGAGATTTTTCTAGGAAAAAGGAATCGATTGAGTGATAGGTAGATTATCATCTAGAAGAGGCAATGCTACGAAAGTGGCTGTTATTACAGGGGGAGCTTCTATATATAGAATTATTTGATTTTGAATAACTATCTTTGCGTACCAAGTTTTAGAAAGAATTCGGTTTCAGTTTCTAAATTGTGAATGGATATAGTGGTTTTGTTTGATGGCAAGTTTGCTGTCTAGAAAATGAAACGTTTATTCATTTGGTACGTGGGTAGATAATTGTTGACTCAAGTAATTAAAAGCTCTCACAGTGCAATAAATGGAAATAAGTAACACATCGACTAAAACCAATAAGAGATGAGGTCTCTTGGGCACATTGGTTAAGTCAATGATGAGTTACTAGGAATTCCAGTTTTTCATTTTTGGGGTTGTACAGATAATGGCATACGTTCTGAACAAAGTTCAATCTAGATTAGTAGCTTATACATCGAAAAGATTGTGGACAGGGTTGATATCCTATCAGAACATATTCGAGTTTAGAGTTTTTTCGGCATTGGATGAAAAGTTGATACTGATAAAATTGAAAAGTCGTTCGAAAAATCAGCTGTTTGTGGGATACTCCATATTAACGAAAAAGATGGTTTACAGTACTAAGAATTAGAAGGTGATCGTTAAAACGAATACTTGATTTTTAGAGGAATACTGGGTGATAAACCAAAGGCTCATTTGTAGAATTGTCATAAGGAAAGATAGAGGTGAAAGTTTAAACTTCATTACCGCGTGTATAAATTGTTATACCACCATAAGACTGCAAACACGTGTCTCTAGAAATACATCTTTGCCGGAAGTACTTCAACGTAGTGGGAGGATTGCTTGGAAGCAACATGGATTCGTGTTGGTGAGAGAGTCGTGGACTCAGTATCTAGTATACACAAAGACATGAATTCATGTTCTTGAGAAAAGTCTTTGGACTTAGTCTCTAGTAAATGTGAAATAAATCACTAGTTATACGATAAGATGTTCCTTGTAGTGGGAGCGTTGCAAGGCAACTACCATAGATTCATGTTTAATGAGATAGTCCTGAACTCAGTCTCTGGTAAGCATGAAAGTATGATTTTACGTTCTTGAGAAGAGTCTTTGGACTTAGTCTCTGGTGAATTTGGAACTAATCCCTGTCTATACAATGAGACACTCTGAGACAGTAGATGCAGGAACTTAGCAAACAACAATGATGTCTGATATAGGGTCTTGGAGTTTAATCGGATCTGGGATCTTGTAGAACCACTAAGTGGCATAACGCCATTGGGATTAATGGATCTACGAGTAAATTCGTGTAGACTTCCACAAGTTTGTGAAATAATGAACTCAGAAAGAAGTTGGATCTATTATGAGTTAACCTTTTCACCAGTAGTCAGACTTGAGTCTATATGAATTTTAGGCTAAGACGACTCATATGTAATTTGAGTTTGGCATCATGGATATCAAGACGTGGTCTTGAAGGAAGATCCATGAAGAAGCACCCAGAAAGGTTCATTGTAGATTGCTAAGAGCATCTAGTCAGTAAACCGAAATAGTCTATTTGTGGGCTGGAGTAAGTGTTGTTATCTGGTACATTTGGTTGATCAAGTCTGTGGATATGATCAGTCACCAAATGAGCTTTGTGTGTTTATGAGAAGCGTGGTGGTACTTTTATACTGTGCGTAGATGGCATTCCGATCACTTGAAAAAGGATAAGGGTGTTGTCAGGCGCAGAGGTAAGGTTATCCAAGTAGTTAGATATGAAATATTTGGAGAAATCAGCACATGTTCTTGAAATCATGGATCACAAGAAAGGATTGTTGCAATTTTCCCGAATTTCTATCTATGGACTGTCATAAGGCTCATTCGTAGCATGTGTGACAGAAAGGCAGTTTCCTATGCACGGCAATAGGAAACCTAATATGTAAAGCCCCACTTTGAATTTTAAGAAATTTCGAACTTTCAGAAAAATCAAGATAACATTTTCGAAATTCATTTTTCGAAATCAACTTTAACATGGGCATTATCATAGTTCAAGTCATATCTGAACTCACGGGGATCCATTACCCGGTTTTTCACATGGATTTCATTATCCCGATACATAACATTCAACATGATATTCACCATAATACATCAGCATGAATAACCAAATTCAACATGATATTCAAGAAGCACATAAACACGAATATCCAAATCAACATGTTTCAAAATGAAACGAACCAAATCATAGAGTTTCAAAATGATTTAGAATCCCAAAATTTTAAAAACACAAGTTTGAAAGCAATTTAGCATGTCTAAGAAACCAAAACAACAAGTTCATAAGACCAAATTAACATGTTCATAGAACGGAATGCGGAAGCAAATAATCATAAGCATAGGACCAGCCTCTCGTCCCTTCGTTGTCATGCCTGGCCCCTGCTCAACCTGGGAAGAAAGTGGGGATGAGCACAATATGGAATCCGTGGTGCTCACCACTATAGAAGGGTATGGTCGCAGCATGAACATAAATCAATTAATCCTGTCACATCTCCTATTCACATAATAACCTTACTCATGTGTACACATCTTTCATTAGCCACGTAAAGGGGATTCATTACCCTAAGGGTGGGAGTACATGCCGTGGCCTCAACCCACGACACGGCCTTTCATTAGGACTTAAGGAGATTGCCTCACAAGGGCACCGTATTACATCGACGAGGACAACCGTATCGACGGCCGAAACAACACACATCGATAGGCTACATGGTTTATATGTATACATTGATCATACCAACCCAACAAGACATAAACAGTTTATTGCATAGCAATTTAAATAAAATCCACCTGGATACCGAAGTAGCAAATTCACACAATGCATGAACTTAGGTCGAGGGCTCAGCCCGTCGAACCTACATTAATCATGATAGCCCTATCAACATACTATTTAACACATAGAATCACATACAAAAACATTCACATAGCCGAAAGGTTATCGACTAAGTGATTCGTGGAATTCCTAGTGGAGTTTGGAACCTTTGGCTTAACCGTCTAGACTCGATAAACCAGTTAAATATCAGTTAGAACACATTCAACATGTAAAACAAGATGGTGGGTCAAAAGAAAGTCAAACGGGTTGGGAAACAGCCAAAACGGGTTCGGTTGGGTGCTACCGGGGCGCTTGCAAGCCCTGGACAGCAGATCGGTTGGATATAACATTCGAACCTTTTTAAAATTTACTCGACCGATTTCAACAAAATTTTACCACATCAAAATAAACTAAAAAACACACAAGTACACCAGAGATCATCCTTTAAAAATCATCTTAACTTAGAGAAATAATTTTTGCAAATAACAGCCATAAAGTGAAATTCCTAATTCCCCAGGAAAACATTCGAATTCTAAAGTGAAATTTTGATACAATGAACATGAAGGAAAAATAACACAAATCCGAGAATTTCAAACCAAAACACCAAAAACTCGATTTTAGATGGATTTTACAAGAAACAGGCCAGAACTCAAAATCATCACTTGACCTGGTTAAACATCGAATTTGAACTTGAGATTTTTACCACTTAAACGTAAAAATCAGAGGACCAACATATAAGAAATCAGGTTTCGACATCAAACCAAAGAGACGGACGCAAAACGCCAATTATTCTTAAACACATATACTCAAAACATGAACCCAAGCATAGAACTTCAACATATCACATATAACACATATAAATACAGGGGTTTCAAGCCATCATGTACTGTTCTTACATAAACACGCTAGGAGATCGAGAGAGGGGCTGAAACGAGCGGGACACCGGTGGTCGAGGGTTGACGAACGACTCATATTGGTCCGGTCACACGCGGAACAGAGGCTGAGGGACGGTGTCTTGGCGTTGCTAGTCGCAAGGGGTGGTCGCCGGGGTTGCTGGTCTCGTTGCCGCCGGTGCACGCGGGTGCTGTGGCGCGGCGGGCCGAGGAGGCGGCGCTCGGGTGCTTTGGGAGGAGAAGGGTGGCGGCTAAGTTTGGAAGAGAGGGGGAGGGTTTTGGAGTCTTGGGGAGGTTATATATATATGTAGGCATAAACTAGGTTAAAAAAAAAATACTTGCCAAACAAGCTAAGTGAGAGGGCCGGGGCGTGGTTTGGGCGTGGGCCGAAGGCCATGACATGAGGCTCGATTCCCGATTTAATTAGCCTCGATTCACCTAATTGAAAATCTGTAGTTTATTAGACTAATTGTAGGCTAAACCCACTCCTCTAATTAATTAAATAATATTATGGGCCACCAACATAAATATTATTGAACTCCCTTTTTCTAGCCAAAATTACATTTGAGACTTCAATTATACTTACTCGATTTATCTCCCCACGTTTAAGATATAATGTCCATTAATTAATTCGATTACTGATAATCAAGAATTAATTAATTTATTATTATTTCACCGAAGCTAGCGCTCGTTCATCACATTCTTATTATGCCGGAACTTAATCCACCTACAGGGTTTAGCATAACAATCCTTCATGAACTCACTCTGGGGACATCATCAAACTGACACACATAGTGACCATAAATATCCTAACAACACATACTATATATACTAATATTACCCAAAATAGTAGAATATTAATCAAGGGAACTAAATCTCACCCAAGTGAATCAAAGTAATATATACTACATATATATGTCTGTTTAATATCTTACTGGTTAAGAGAACGCAGTAATTAACCGAGGCCTAGTTCGTTTATGACGATCAGTATAAAACGAACTTCTTCTCTCTGGAATCCTGTTCAATACATAAATGTACTAGTGCAACTAATCAGTCAAGACAAACCGTGCAGTTGAAACTACAAATGTTCGGATGGGGTGTTCATTTCCATCTAGGTTGTGAACCGCTATTCTTGTTTCGCAAGTGACTAATAGAGTGATCTTCGGTTCGTCCGATGACAACCCACTCTATCTAAGTTCAAAACAACAGAACTTAGAATTTGTTTAATCTAATATGATTCTCACTCACAAAGGGCAAAAGTGTAATAACATGCAAAGCCAAACTTTCAGTATATATCATTAACAATCTCCCACTTATACTTAAAGCTTTTGTTTTTACAGTATAGTCCTATCAATCTGTTATTTTAAAAGACCTATATTGATCCTATCGCCATGCACCTGACTTTCATTCCTTCCACGTGTTTGATGAAGACCTTCCCCGGCAAACTCTTCGTGAAAGGATCAGCTAGGTTGTCCTCTGATGCAATCTTGGCAACATCAACGTCTCCGCTACCAACTATATCTCGTATCAGATGGTACTTGCGCTCTATGTGTTTGCTTGCTCCGTGGGCTCGATGTTCGTTTGTTACTGCTCCACTGTTATCACAATACACGGTGATACAACGTGGCAAACTCGGAATCACCTCTATGTCCACTAAGAAGTTTCTAAACCAAATGCCTCTTTCGCTTCCTCTGAGGCTGCTATGTACTCGACTTCCATGGTGGAGTCTGCCATGCATTTCTGGTTAGCACTCCTCCATGAAATGGCTCTTCCCAAGGTAAACACCTGAGGTTAACTTACTTTCGCCCCTATCTGACTGGAAATCGGAATCATTGTAACCCACAGGTAACAAGCTATCTGCACGGTAAACTAACATGTACTCCTTAGTCCTTCACAGGTACTTGAGTATATGTTTCACCGCAGACCAACGTTCCCATCCCAAATTACTTTGATATATAGCCACCATGCCAACGGCATAGCTAATATCTGGCCCAGTGCACTACATCGCATACATAAAACTTCCTACTACCGAAGCATAAGGAACTGTCTTCATGTCCTCTATCTCTTGAGGCGTCTTAGGAGACATCTCATTGGACAGAGGTATTCCATGTTTAAAAGGTAACATACCTTTTTGGAATCCTGCATGCTGAATCTAACCAAGACAATATCTATTTATGAGGACTGGATAAGCACAACATTCTCTTCTTACGGTCTCGAATGACCCAAATACCAAGAATGTGTCCTGCTTCACCTAAGTCCTTCATATCAAACTGACTAGACATCCACACCTTTACATCTGATAACTCCTTACAGTTTCCAATAAGAAGTATGTCATCTGCGTAAAGCACAAGAAACACCACTGCTCTCCTATTGATTTTCTTGTAAACACAGTACTCATCTGGACATTGAGTGAACCCGTACGACTGGATGATCACCTCGTCAAAACAGATGTTCTAAGATCTCGAAGCTTGCTTCAGTCTATAAATAGACCTATTAAGCTTACACACTAGATGCTCACGTTCCTTATCAATGAATCCTTCTGGTTGCTGCACATAGATGTCTTCTTGAAGATTCCCGTTAAAAGCTTGTCTTGACATCCATCTACCAGACCTCATAATCCAAATGAACGGCTACAACCAAGAGAATCCGAATGGACTTACGCATAGCTACTGGCAAAAAGGTCTCATCATAATCAATACCCTCAATCTGGGTATAACCTTTTGCAACAAGCCTAGCTTTGAAGGTTTGCACCTTCTCATCCAATCCTCCCTTTCTCTTATAGATCCACTTGTATCCAATGGGTCGTACCCGATCGGGTGGTTCTACAAGATCCAGACCTGGTTGGAGTCCATTGACCCTATTTCAGCTTTTATTGGAACATTCCATGAATCTGCATCTTTATCTTGGAGTGCCTCATCGTAAGTTCTTGGGTCCGATTCTAGGTCTCCTGGAACTGAGTCTGACGACTCTCCAAGATCTATCCATTGGTCGGGTAAATGAGAAACCCTCCCACTACGACGAGGTACTGTCTGCACTGGTACACTTTCAGTGTGCCGTGTTGCAGTATTATGTGATGTATCTACTTGTGCACTCGGTTGGGAACCATCGACTTCACTCCTTAACTCCTCTAAGACTAATCTACTTGCGGGCTTATGATTCGTAATATAGTCTTCTTCCAAGAATATAGCGTTCATAAAAAAGATCACCTTCTGATCCTCGGGACTATAAAACAATCCACCTTTTTCTTTCCCATGGGATAGCCTACAAAAACTCGTGCTTCTGAACGTTTCTCCAACTTGCCAGGTTCCTGTACTAACACGTGTGCAGGACTATCCCAAAGTCAAAATTGTGAGAAACTAGGCTTACGCCCTTTCCACATCTCATAAGGATAGTTTCAACTGATTTCGATAGAACCATGTTCAGAATATACGATATTGTTTCCAACTCCATACTCAGAACGAATCTGGTAACCTCGAATAACTCATCATCGACCTAACCATCTCCATAAGAGTCCTATTTCTTTGCTCTGCAACCCCGTTCTGCTGGGGCGTGCCGGGTGAAGTAAGTTGGGATCCAATCCCAGCTTCCGATAAGTATGTTTTTAATTCTCCAATCAGGTATTCACCACCTCTCAGAACGAAGTGACTTGATACTTTTACCATAAAGCTTCTCAACAACTGCCCGATACTCCTTGAATTTCTCAAAGCATTCAGACTTACGGTGCAATAGGTAAACGTACCCAAATCTCGAGTAATAATTTATAAATGAGACATAATACTCGTAACCACCTCTAGCCCGGATCGATATTGGACCACACAAATCATAATGAATCAATCCTAGCACTTTTTGGATCCTATACCCCTTTGTCGTAAACGGCCTCTTGGCAATCTTACTTCCCAAGCACGATTAGCAAGTTGGATAGTGCTCTTCCAATGGACCGAGATGTCCACTGGCCACTAACTTTTGAATCCTCCTTAGGTTAATGTGACCAAGTCTAAGGTGCCAGAGATATGTTTGATTCACTTGCGAAGACTCCTTCCTCTTATTAGACTTAGTCATGATATTATTCAATTCATTTTGTTGCACTGTGGGATTGTTTGGTTTGGGAACATACAAATTGTCAACTAATGAACTAGAACAAATGAAATGATTTCCAAAACAAAAAATAACCATGTCATTAAACGAAAACGAAAAACCATCCATAACGAGTTTAGAAACTGAAATAAGATTCTTTCTAAAACTAGGAACATAAAGGCAATGTCTCAAAACCAAACTACTATTAGGAAAAGATAAAGTAATGTCTCCCACTGCAATGGCCGCCACTTTCGTAGCATTGCCCATGTAGATGGTGATCTCTCCCTCCTTAAGCTGCCTGGTTTCCTGGAACCCCTGCAAAGAATTGCAGACATGATCAGTGGCTCCAGTATCTACACACCAGGTTCTGGTAGATACAACCGCTAAACATATTTCTACGACATTAATGAGAGAGTTACCTTTCTTGAGGAGAGGGCAGTCGACCTTCTGTCCCGATCTTGCAGCTCTAGATGACTCAGTTGCTTCCTGAATTGAGCTCCTTTTCCTCTTTATTGCAACACCCCGGTATTTAGGGCCAATTTTTCGCAAATTTTACTTTCGAAAATGCTTATAATTTTTTTTCGAAATCGTTTGCAAACTATCTCGGGATGCTGCTAAAAATTTATCTGCTTTAAAATCCGTTTTCTTTAAACTAGGTCTATCAGCTGGTTTAGACTTAAAGAAAATCAGATTAATATTTTATCAAATCAAGCACGTAAAACTGGACCCGTTCGTAATGGCGAACCGGGTAAAACTTTTAAAATCTGGGAATACTGTCATGCAAGTTCGATACGGAAAATAAACGTAGCGGAAGTCTGAAAATGCGTGGTCATAATAGTTATACAAAACATAGTAAACAAATGTCCCTAGAACGGCTCGCTGTGCCAAATCGACGACCACAACCACCACACTGCCCTCACGCCTACCCGCCGACCCTGTCATCTGAAAAACATAATGGGGGTGAGTACTGGTCCTCTTGTACTCCATAAAAACCCAGGCTAAAGTAAACAACAATAATAATAATGATATCACAATACTGGTATGCATAAGTAAACTGAAATCTCCCGGACACTATGGCCGGTAACTGAAATCTCCCAGACACTCTGGCCGGTAACTCTCGGACACTCTGGCCAGTACCGTGAGCACACGCTGATGGTATATTTAAGGCGAACTGGGCCGCCACTAGAACTTAGGGAAGGCAAACTCGGCCTTGACCCCAAGCGGATAAAACTCATATACATACCTGAATATGATATCGACTATTATACTCAATGTATAACCCAGACTGGGTCTCCACCTGGTTTGCTTTCAAAATTCATAAGTTCGGCTGTGCTGGTAGCTGACTCTTCAGGCTACATAAAAATATAAGCAAACAAATATACTAAGTACTTTGCTCGTCATATGCTCAATAATATGCTAAGATGCTCTACTCTATCAGATTACTCATCCGGATATAAAGGAACGCTCTATGGGTTCACTAAAATAATACTGAGTCTGAAAATTAGACTGATATGCTTAACTGATCTGGTTTGGCTCAGAAAAATACTAAAATTTTAGAATAAGACTCGGACCGAAAATCTTAAACTAAAACTGACTCGAACTGCCGGACTGAACTGGCCGGTTCGCTCACTAACTGAACCGGGTCAGGCTGGACTGGACCGGGTTGGACCACCGGTTCACTCTAGACTGGGTGGTCGCAGGCTGCATGGACTGGTCGGGCTCGGTCCCGCACAGGGCCTGCTGGTAGGGATGTAAATGGGTCGGGCCGGGTGCGGGTTTTGACATACCCGTACCCGACCCGCCGGCTAAAAAATGCACCCATACCCGGCCCGCTACCCGATTAATCACCACGGGTTCGGGTTGGGTTTTACCCGTCGGGTAATTGGGTACCCGCCGGGTAAACGGGTACCCAAATTGTTGCAGTCAATTGGGTTTGATCGGGTTATTTTTACCCGCTTACCCGTCACCCGAGTACCCTGAACCCAACCCGACCCGACCCTGTGCCTAAAAAAAAAAGCAAATGCATTCAAATTGCCAGCTCGACACCATATTAAATATATTTCAAATTATATTGAAATATATAATAATTAAAATACATGATTATAAAACATAAGATTGAAATTAATTTTTGCTTTTGTTAAAAAATATATAATAAAATGTACTTTTAAATTCAAATTAACAATATAATACTTATTTGAAATGATATAGCGAGAGATATCTATCACTGAGAAAAAAAAATAGTTGTCTAAATTTAACACATAACTTATATGCGTTATAAAGAATGTTATCATCTCTTTCGCATATCATACACTATTTTTACTTCTCACGAATTCCCAATTATACTCCAAATAAGTAGCATTATAAATTTGTACACATTATTTTTACACAGATAATATTTGTAAAGATATAAATATATTGAATACACTATACACGTATAAACTTATTTATCAAGTTCATTATTATTTATTATATATATGCTATTTTCAATAATTAGATCTATTCTTTAATATAAAAACTATGAATTCATCACATTTATATATGTGGATAGGTTATTTGCTTGCATAGATTTTCATTTTTCAAGTACAGGTAATAGAGTAACAGACTAACAGGTTTGCTTTTTTCATTTTTTATTTTTGATTTTCCTTCTCTCCTTTTTCATTTCGTGATTCGTCCTAAATTATATGAATGATCTGTTCCATCTTCATTCTTCAATCTTCAATATCTATGAAAATTTTAAAATACTTTGATTACTAAATTATTATTTTTTGAAACATAAATTTTTTGTATATCTATATATATATATAGTTATTAAGTGTGCGGGTAATCGGGGCGGGTAAAAGTATGGGTCGGGTAAAAAACCCCGCCGGGTAAATGGGTCGGGTAATCGGGTCGGGTGGTGGGTTTTTTCATTGAACCCATACCCGACCCGACCCGGTGTGCGGGTAAGAAGGAAAAACCCATGTACGACCCGCGACCCGGTATTTTCGGGTTTACCCGACCCGGTTTTTCGGGTTACCCGCGGGTAACCCGACCCTGTGGGTTTTTCTGACAACCCTACCTGCTGGTGCCCTGGCGCGGCGCTAGGCACAAGCTGGGTGCAACCGGGCTCGGTGCTGGCCGCTGACAGGTGCGGCCAGGTTTGGCTGGCACGGCCTTGGCACAACTGGGGCCACTCGGGTGCTACTGGGCACAACCGAGGTCGACTGGGTACTGGGGCATGCGATTGGGAACTACCGAGGCTGTCTAAGGCTATGGCGTGCTACTGGGCACGGCCGGACTCGGTGATGAGGATGTGGTCATCGACCCATCCGAGCCCGAGGATGAGACGTGCTTGAGTCACGAGAAGTGGCGCGAAAAAGGTCGAGACGACCTCCAAGGCCGTACGAAGGAGGCTCGTGATGGTTGCACGTGGGAGAAACACGCAAGGCGTGCACACGCAGCACGCGGAAGTCACGCAGCCAAGTGCGACGGAACGAGACATGCGAGTCAGGGCCGCGATGATGGCATGACGGGAGGTTCGAAACGGATGGCTCACGAGCGGCATGAGCGCGCGAAAGGAGGATGGTGCGAGGAACTCATTCAGCAACGACGCAAGAGAGATGAGATCGGTGTGAGGTTCAACCGCGGGCAGGCGAAGGACGACAAGCACAAACATTCAGGTGGCATGTACGAGGCGGAGGAACCAGGCGGTGCGCAAGGGGAGGATGTTGGGTGATTAGCACCCGCCGCGACAGGCCAGGGACGAGCAGTAGGGGCCAACGTGCGGGCTACGCGCATGACGACCGATGGCGCGCGAGAGGACGCGCGCGAGGAATGCGCCCGCGCAAAGACCGTAAGCGCGCGCAACGTGTACAGGCACGCGGGCGGGTGCGACAACGCGCGAGAGACAGCTGACGGGCGCATGAGGCGCGACGCACAGGGGCTGGCGAGCATGAGTCCTCGAAGGACTCAGAGTACCGTGCCGCTTAAGGAAGAACAGCGCGACTTGAGGCGCAAGGCAGAAGACGCATGGGGACGCGATGGAGCCTGTGACCTCAGAGTACAAGGACTAGCCGTCGCGGCTAGGGTTTGGGCGAGGCGTGCGGCGCAAGACGCATGAAGCTTCTAGATGGTCAAGGGCCGACTCTCTTGGCATGATTAGGTATATTAGTATGATTAGGATTTGGAATAAAAGGCATGTGCATAATAGTATCTTAGTAGTTTTGGTAAGTCTTTACTCATTAGATATTTAGTTTCCTTAGGACTTTATTTATTTCCATGCATTAGGAGTTCTTCTTAGACTAGGATTAGACTTAGTTTGGCATCTATTAAAATGTCCATTGTCATTCGAAAATAGGATGTCTTGAATTAATGAAAAAGTCGAACCTTGTGTTCAATTTCTTGTGTTAGATTTCTTTTGAGATTTAGTACAAAACCCTTGTTACGAGAAGGGCGTCCACCGCATAGCTCGAGCAAGACGAGTTTGGCAAGTACATCCGTCCGAGCTGTCTCACCTATAGCGAGAAGATAAGAAGATTAACCTCCAAGTCGTCTGCAACCCTCGCCGAAGGCCGAAGCACACGCAACGTCCTAGGCAATGTCACGAGTCGGAACACGCGATCCTTCATCATTGGTGCTTTCATTGAGAGTATCAATCGCGTGTTCTTTATCCCATCCCTCTCTTTAATTTTCGAGTTTTTTTAAAAAAAAAATGGCTAAGGAAACTAAGAAGAAGCTCGTGGAATTGGAGGCAAAGATGACGAGCCTAGCGAAGGGTTAAAGGCCACCAACGTGTCGATGGCGGACAACCTCACGCACCATGAAAGGTCGTTCCATAATTCGGAACAAGCCATGATGGACGCCATGAACCAAAGGATCGATGAGGTCCTACGCTTCGTTCGGAAACCACCACCACGGGGTCGAGCAAGGGCGCGATCACGGGAGTACGAACGCGAGCGACCGGAGTACGAGGAGAGAGAAGACGACTTTGATCGTCGATCTCATGCCTCGACCAACGTAGGGCGACCCAAGGTCGAGAAGCCGAGGATTGTGCTGTCAACGTTCAACGGGACCGATCCTGACGCGTGGCTCAATCGAGCCGTGCAATATTTTAATCTCAATGAGATTGCCCGAGCCGAGTGGGTAAGGTATGCGGCCTATTACTTGGACGGCGAGGCTAATGTTTAGTGGCAGTGGCTCACGAGTATCTATCAAAACCGCCATGAGCAAATCCGGTGGGAAAATTTTGAGAATGATCTCATCACAAGGTTTGGCGCATCGGACTACCACAACTACGATGAGGCGCTCGCGCATATCAAACAGACAGGGAGCTTGCGCGACTACCAACGGGAGTTCGAGCACATCGCATGTCGCGTACGCGGATGGCCCGAGGGAGCACTTGTCGGGGCATTCGTAGGGGGACTGAAGTTCGAGCTGGCCGCGGAGGTTCGGTTAGTGAGGCCCTCGACGATGCGCGAAGCCATGGAGGTCGCGCGTAGACGCGACGATCACTTGGCTGCGACGAGAAGGGTCGGGCGCAATGACAACCGCCTCACCGAGCCGCAACGGGTAATGCATAGCGAGACCAACCTCACCTGAGAGGCGAGCCGCGGAGCGCCTAGAAATTTCAGGCCGCGACCACCAGAGGTGAGGAATTTAACCTTTGAGGAGATGTAAAGAAGGCGAGTGAAAGGTCTCTGCTTCAAGTGCGAGGAGAAGTTTACGCCGGGACATCGTTAGAAGTAGGCCTACTTGATCCAAGTGGTCGATTCCGAGGATGAAGTGCCCACAACGGACGGGCCAGAACCCGAAGAAAAGCACGATGAAGGAACTTATATATAAATCCCCGACTGGAGATGATGCATATGGTCAAGGCGAAGAAGGGACCTAAGATGCTAAGGTTTGAGGCTGAGACGAAGAGTCATTGTGTTGGTCGACAGTGTGTCAACACTTAATTTCATCGACTTGGACTTCACCGCAAAGCTTGAGGTGCCCATGACTGGAATTGTACCTTTGGGGTTAAGGTCGCAAATGGCGAGGAGCTTTGGAGTTCGGAATTGTACAAGAAGGTTCCAATACGTGTACAAGGTGAAGAGCTAAGGGTAGACTTGTATGCGCTAGGGCTAGAAGGACCCGAGGTGGTGCTTGGGGCCCAATGGCTGGAGACACTAGGGTCCATAACCACAAACTTCAAAAAAGGCACGATGGAGTTTGAGCGAGACAAGAAGCGAATCAAGTTGTGCATAATTGACGAGGAATCCGAGCCGGTAAAGTTAAGGAGTCTTCAATTCATTATCCTTGAGGACGAGGAAAGACTCAAAGGGGGGAGGAATGATGAGGATGTGGTCATCGACCCTTCCGAGCCCGAGAACGAGACGCGCTCGAGTCACGATAAGTGGCGCGAAAAAGGTCTGGACGACCTCCAAGGCTGTACGAAGGAGGCCCGCGATGGTTGCACGTGGGAGAAACACGCAAGGCATGCACACGCATCACATGGAAGTCGCGCAGCCAAGTGCGACGGAACGAGACGTGCGAGACGGGGCCGCGGAGATGGCGCAACGGAAGGTTCGTGACGGTTGGCTCACGAGCGGCATGAGCGCGCGAAAGGAGGATGGTGCGAGGAACTCATTCAGCGACGACGCAAGAGAGATGATATCGGTGTGAGGTTCAACCGCGGGCAAACGAAGGACGAGAAGCAAAAACATGCAGGTGGCGTGTACGAGGCGGAGGAACCGGGCGGTGCGCGAGGGGAGGATGTTGGGTGGTTAGCACGCGCCGCGACCGGCCAAGGACGAGCAGTAGGGGCCAACGTGCGGGCTACACGCGTGACGACCGATGGTGCGCGAGAGGACGCGCGCGAGGAATGCGCCCGCGCAAAGACTGCAAGCGCGCGCAACGCGTACAGGCACGCGGGCGGGTGCGACAACGCGTGAGAGACAGCTGACGGGCGCAAGAGGCGCGACGCGCAGGGGCTGGCGAGCATGAGTCCTCGAAGGACTCGGAGTACCGCGCCGCCTAAGGAAGAACAACGCGACTTGAGGCGCAAGGCAAAAGACGCGTGGGGACGCGATTGAGCCCGTGACCTCGGAGTACAAGGACTAGCCGTCGCGGCTAGGGTTAGGGCGAGGCGTGCGGCGCAAGACGCATGAAGCTTCTAGATGGTCAAGGGCCGACTCTCTTGGCATGATTAGGAAAATTAGTATGATTAGGATTTGGAATAAAAGGCATGTGCCTAATAGTATCTTAGTAGTTTTGGTAAGTCTTTATTTATTAGATTTTTAGTTTCCTTAGGACTTTATTTATTTCCATGCATTAGGAGTTCTTCTTAGACTAGGATTAGACTTAGTATTAATATGTCCATTGTCATTCGAAAATAGGATGTCTTGAATTAATGAAAAAGTCGAACCTTGTGTTCAATTTCTTGTGTTAGATTTCTTTTGAGATTTAGTACAAAACCCTTGTTACGAGAAGGGCGTCCACCGTATAGCTCGAGCAAGACGAGTTTGGCAAGGACATCCGTCCGAGCTGTCTCACCTATCGCGAGAAGATAAGGAGATTAACCTCCAAGTTGTTTGCAACCCTCGCCGAAGGCCGAAGCACACGCAACGTCCTAGGCAAGGTCACGAGTCGGAACACGCGATCCTTCATTGTTGGTTCTTTCATTGAGAGTATCAATCGCGTGTTCTTTATCCCATCCCTTTCTTTAATTTTTGAGTTTTAAAAAAAAAAAAATGGCTAAGGAAACAAAGGAGAAGCTCGTGGAATTGGAGGCAAAGATGACGAGCCTAGGCGAAGGGTTGAAGGCCACCAACGTTTCGATGACGGACAACCTCACGCACCTTAAAAGGTCGTTCCATAATTCGCAACAAGCCATGATGGACGCCATGAACCAAAGGATCGACGAGGTCCAACGCTTCGTTCGGCAACCACCGCCACGGGGTCGAGCAAGGGCGCGATCACGGGAGTACGAACGCAAGCGACCGGAGTACGAGAAGAGAGAAGACGACTTTGATCATCGATCTTATGCCTCGAACAACGTAGGGCGACCCAAGGTCGAGAAGCCGAGGATTGTGCTGTCAACGTTCAACGGGACCGATCCTGACGCGTGGCTCAATCGAGGCGTGTAAATTTTAATCTCAATGAGAATGCCCGAGCCGAGTGGGTAAGGTATGAGGCCTATTACCTGGATGGCGAGGCTAATGTCTAGTGGCAGTGGCTCACGAGTATCTATCAAAACCGCCATGAGCAAATGCGGTGGGAAAATTTTGAGAAGGAGCTCATCACAAGGTTTGGCGCATCGGACTACCACAACTACGATGAGGCGCTCGCGCATATCAAACAGACAGGGAGCTTGCGCGACTACCAACGGGAGTTCGAGCGCATCGCATGTCGCGTACGCGGATGGCCCGAGGGAGCACTTGTCGGGGCATTCGTAGGGGGACTGAAGTTCGAGCTGGCCGCGGAGGTTCGGTTAGTGAGGCCCGCGACGATGCGCGAAGCCATGGAGGTCCCTCGTAGACGCGCGATCACTTGGCCGCGACGAGAAGGGTCGGGCGCAATGACAACCGCCTCACCGAGCCGCAACGGGCAATGCATAGCGAGACCAACCTCACCCGAGACGCGAGCCGCGGAGCGCCTAGAAATTTCAGGCCGCGACCACCAGAGGTGAGGAATTTAACCTTTGAGGAGATGTAAAGAAGGCGAGAGAAAGGTCTCTGCTTCAAGTGCGATGAGAGTTTACGCCGGGCCATCATTGGAAGCAGGCCTACTTGATCCAAGTTGTCGATTCCGAGGATGAAGAGCCCACAACGGTGGGCCAGAACCCAAAGAAAAGCACGATGAAGGGAGGAACTTATATATAAATCCCCGACTGGAGATGATGCATATGGTCAAGGCGAAGAAGGGACCTAAGATGCTAAGGTTTGAGGCCGAGATTTTGGGACGAAGAGTCATTGTGTTGGTCGACAGTGGGTCAACACTTAATTTCATCAACTTGGACTTCACCGCAAAGCTTGAGGTGCCCATGACTGGAATTGTACCGTTTGGGGTTAAGGTCGCAAATGGCGAGGAGCTTTGGAGTTCAGAATTGTACAAGAAGGTTCCAATACGTGTACAAGGTGAAGAGCTAAGGGTAGACTTGTATGCGCTAGAGCTAGAAGGACCCGAGGTGGTGCTTGGGGCCCAATGGCTGGAGACACTAGGGTCCATAACCACAAACTTCAAAAAAGGCACGATGGAGTTTGAGCGAGACAAGAAGCGAATCAAGTTGTGCACAATTGACGAGGGATCCGAGCCGGTCAAGTTAAGGAGTCTTCAATTCATTATCCCTGAGGACAAGGAAAGACTCAAAGGGGGGAGGAATGATGAGGATGTGGTCATCGACCCGTCCGATCCCGAGGACGCGACGCGCTCGAGTCTCGAGAAGTGGCGCGAAAAAGGTCGAGACGACCTCCAAGGCCGTACGAAGGAGGCTCGCGATGGTTGCACGTGGGAGAAACACGCAAGGCGTGCACACGCAGCACGTGGAAGTCACGCAGCCAAGTGCGACGGAACGAGACGTGCGAGATGGGGCCACGGCGATGGCGCGACGGGAGGTTCGCGACGGATGGCTCACGAGTGGCATGAGCGCGCGAAAGGAGGATGGTGCGAGGAACTCATTCAGCGATGATGCAAGAGAGATGAGATCGGTGTGAGGTACAACCGCGGGCAGGCGAAGGACGAGAAGCACAAACATGCAGGTGGCGTGTACGAGGCGGAGGAACCGGGCGGTGCGCGAGGGGAGGATGTTGGGTGGTTAGCACGCGCTGCGACCGGCCAGGGACGAGCAGTAGGGGCCAACGTGCGGGTTACGCGCATGACGACCGATGGCGCGCGAGGAAGGCGCCCGCGCAAAGGCTGCAACCCCGCGCAACGCGTACAGGCACGCGGGCGGGTGCGACAACGCGCGAGAGGCGCGACGCGTAGGGGCTGGCGAGCATGAGTCCTCGAAGGACTAGGAGTACCGCGCCGCCAAAGGAAGAACAGCGCGACTTGAGGTGCAAAGCAGAAGACGCGTGGGGACACGATGGAGCCCGTGACCTCGGAGGACAAGGACTAGTCGTCGCGGCTAGGGTTTGGGCGAGGCGTGCGGCACAAGACGCATGAAGCTTCTAGATGGTCAAGGGCCGACTCTCTTGGCAAGATTAGGAATATTAGTATGATTAGGATTTGGAATAAAAGGCATGTGCCTAATAGTATCTTAGTAGTTTTGGTAAGTCTTTATTCATTAGATATTTAGTTTCCTTAGGACTTTATTTATTTCTATGCATTAGGAGTTCTTCTTAGACTAGGATTAGACTTAGTTTGGTATCTATAAATATGCCCATTGTCATTCAAAAATAGGATGTCTTGAATTAATGAAAAAGTCGAACCTTTTGTTCAATTTCTAGTGTTAGATTTCTTTTGAGATTTAGTACAAAACCCTTGTTACGAGAAGGGCGTCCACCGCATAGCTCGAGCAAGACGAGTTTGGCAAGGACATCCGTCCGAGCTGTCTCACCTGTCGTGAGAAGATAAGGAGATTAACCTCCAAGTCGTCAACCCTCGTCGAAGGATGAAGCACACGCAACGTCCGAGGCAAGGTCACGAGTCGGAACACGCAATCCTTCATCACGCAGGTTTGGTGCGACTGGTGCAAACAGACACTACCCGCACGAACTCTGGCATGGCTGGGGTGATTAGGGCGTTTCCGGGCGACCCTGGGCACTTGGGCGTGCTGCTGGGCACGTACCGAGGTCAACTGCACCTAAGGAACACGACTCGGGTTCACTGGACATGGCACTGGATTGCTTTGGCATGCGGCTGGCACGACCTGAGGCTTTCTCCGCGCGGCACGAGCGACTGGATCGAGACCACGTGTGCACTGATGCTGGGACAACGCTGCTGGGCGTTGTCGAAGGTGCTTGGGCGCGACTGGCGCCGAGACTTCGCTTCACTGGCACGGACAGGCGCCGCTGGGCGCTGTCGCGTGCGCTGGGGGCTGCGGTGCCTCGCACACACTGGACGCGGGCATGGACAGAGGCAACCTTAGCCTCGGTTGGCGCGACTAGGGCACGGCGCGCGCTGCATGCGCGTTTGGTGACCCATTACCGGCCCTCGCGGGACTTCCGGCGACTAATCCGGTGACAACCAACTCGAAGCAACATAACATGGTATAAAACATGAAAATATTCTAAGAAATGCTAGGGCAACTCGGTAGGATTAGGACTTGGTCTGGTAGGGCCGATATGGCACCTTAAAACCCTAGGTCACCGAACGAACATGCTAAACTTAAAATTTCACTTATGGCCGAATAATCTACATCAAAATATCATGACTATAAGGGATAGAACATTGGTCATATCTCACATGCATATTAAATTGATTTGGAGGTGAAAAATAGCTCGATTTCACTAACAACTTGACCGAACAAATGAACTCAAAGCATGGCAATCTTTTACTAACATCATTCTCATGGTTTTTAAATAATAATAAGCTATTAAATTCGGTCTAACCATGCATGCATCATAAAATCCGAATTTAAGGGGCTTAACTTAAAAAATTCGAAACTCCATATTATGAACGTGCATGGCATCATTTCTCTACATGGTAATTCCTAATTTATCATGTATAAGCTGGTAAAAATGATAGGTAGGAACTTACGTTCACCAAACGACGAAAACGAGAGCTAGGGCTCTAATAGGGCTAGGCGCGGCTAATGGAGTTATGGCTTGGCTCGGGGTGCAATTTGCTGAGGTTGATAGCCTCAAAAGACTTAGAAAAATCTAAGAATCACTTAGAGGTTGCTAAGTCCCGAGAGGTATTGCTAGGATAAGGTGGAACTTCGTGAGCTCTTCCACCTAGGGTCACACGCGCGCGACAAAGGGGCTAAGGACTTTGGTCCCGGTTTTGCTCAACTTCTCTCAATATTTCTCAAGATTTCTATGTGTCAAATGATCCCTCTTCAGCTGAGAATAAACCTTATAAGGGACATGATGGGCTGAGCTTCTTAAGTGAGCAAATGGGGGACAAAACCGTTCCACATGCGCATGGGAGTTTGGGGATGCCTTGGACCCATAACGCACAACTCGGAGGACTTGCAGCAGCATCTTGGACTGACCAAGGTAGTCAAATGGTGGAGACACAGATTCTGGTCGGGTCTTGGCACATGCACCATGATAATGGGGGACAAGGTCTGACACACTTGAATAAAATAATGCTTAGCACATGCACCAGTTAGCTTAAGCATGGTTTGACTTATCTTAAACCTTTGTTAGGGCAACTTTAGCTAAAATTACTCCTAATTAATGCATTAATAAATGCATGACTTGAGACTTCAAGAAAAAGGGTCGAAGACTTTACATTGTGCTCGAAAAAGATGGACTGCCATGCTGCCGCTGGGCCTGGCGCGAGGGACATGGGCGCGGCATTGCTGGGCTGGCTGGGCTTGCCCGAGGCGACGAGCTGGACTTGTGCTGCGCGCGGGATGATCTTGGGCCGAGCATAAGGGCTGAAATGAGGCTATCAACACTTAGAAAAATCTCATAAGTGTTTGGCCACAACTTGGGCACTCGCACTACGAGAGGCGCGCGGCCTTTGGGCGCGGGGCTTGAACCCTTGCACGAGATTGGTGCGGGGTTCCTCTCGGCCGAGTGACTCTTACTTAGGCTCGATAAAATGATTTCATACTTAAAAAATATTCTCAGTAAGGCTACGAGCACGACTATGGCTCGAACAAGACTCGGCAAGGCTAGGGCTAGAGACTTGGCTAGGCGTGAATCGAGCGCGAGACTCGTGACCGAACGACTCAGTTCTGGACACAGCTTGACTTGGACGATTTATCGAAACATACTCGATTCCGATTATTCGTCAACTGGAAATAATTAATTCCGACTGAATAAAAACCATTTCTAAAAATTAAATGGACCAGAATTAATAACTGGAATTGAATAGCTGAATGACTGGACTCGGAACTCAAGACGAGCAATATTAATAAAAGGAAAAATAGTTCAACTTGGAACTAAAACTGTCACTTTTATGAATACAGAATTTGGGCTATTACAATCTATCTCCCTTAAAAGTATTTCCGCCCTCGAAAATACTAAAACTAGAGAATACAAACAACTAAGTACTTATCAGAACTCAAAATCTGGAAAACAAGCTCTAATATCCGCTTCGCGCTCCCAAGTGGCATATGAATCTCCGTGGCGATTCCATCTGATACGAACGAGGGGAACATCTCGGTTTCTGAGCCAAAGAACCTTTCAGTCTAGAACTGCTACTGGCTGCTCCTCGCAAGTCAAACCTGGCTGAAGCTGAATATCATTGAGCTGAAGCACATGCTCGGGATCGCACACGTATGGGCGTAACATCGAAATGTGGAACACGTTATGCACGCTAGCCAACTCGGTAGGCAGGGCTACTCGATAGGCTACCTCGCCCACTCGCTCGAGAATCTCGAACGGGCCTATGTAGTGAGGATGCAATTTCCCTCTCTTCCCGAAGCGAACGACACCTCTCATCGGTCGAACCTTCAGAAAGACATGATCTCCGGGCTCAAAATGCATCTCTCGTCTATGCTTGTCGGCTGAGGAATTTTGTCGACTCTGGGCTATCTTGAGCCTCTCTCGGATCCAGGCTACTTGTTCAACTGTCTCCTCGATCAACTTCGGACCGACTACTCGTCGCTCTCCGACGTCATCCCAATAAAGGGGCGAACGACACTTGCGGCCGTCAAGTGCTTCGTAGGGAGCCATCTGAATCGACGCCTAATAATTATTGTTGTAGGCGAACTCGACTAGTGGCAACCACTTCTCCCACTTAGCACCTCTATCCAGAATCAAGGCTTGGAGCATATCCTCGAGGGTCTGGATCGTCTTTTCAGACTGGCCATCTGTCTCTGGATGTTAAGCCGAACTGAACTTCAACTGGGTGCCCATTGCCTCATGCAAACTCTCCCAGAATCTACTGGTGAATCTGGGATCTCAATCGGATATGATCGTAACGGGCACTCCGTGGAGTCGAATAACACCACGGTATATATCTCGGCCAACTGGTCCATCGACATGGTCATCGTCACAGGCATAAAGTGTGCGACCTTCGTCAGCCTGTCTACCACTACTCAAATTGCGTCGTGCTGCTCGGACGACTTAGGTAGCCCTGTGACGAAGTCCATGGTAACCTCTTCCCACTTCCAACTGGGAATCTCAAGTGGCTGTAGTAGACCTAGGGGACTCTTGTGCTCGGCCTTAACTTGCTGACAGACCAAACACTTCTTCATGAAGTCTGCTACATCTCTCTTCATCCCTCGCCACCAGAACGACCTTTTCAAGTTGTGGTACATCTTGGTACTCCCAGGGTAGGCTAGGTATGGCGCACTGTGGGCCTCAGTCAGGATTTCCTTGCTTAGGGTCCCGGCTTTTGGCACGACAATGCGGTCTCTGAACTCCAAGGCTCCATTTGTGCCTCGGTAAATGCCCTCTATGCCTCCGGCGTGAACCTTCGCTTCTAGGGTGCGAATGAACTGATCGCAGGATTGCTCCCGCCGGATTCTATCTCTCAGCACGGGATGAACTCGTATCGAGCTAACACTTCCCGAAATCTCCTTAGGAAGTGAGTCGACAACCTCAATCTGCATCCGGGCAAACTCTCTGGTAAGTTGGCGCTGATCAGTGATAAAACAAGCTAACTCACCCCTCATCTTTCGGCTTAGGGCGTCTGCTACCACGTTCGCCTTCCCCGGATGGTACTGTATAGTGCAGTCATAATCCTTCACAAGCTCCAACCATCGCCTCTGGCACATGCTGAGCTCTTTCTGTGTGAAGATATACTACAAACTCTTGTGATCGGTAAAGATCTCGCACCAACCACCATACAGATAATGGCGCCAAATCTTGAGTGCATGCACAATTGCTGCCAACTCTAGGTTGTGCGTAGGGTAATTCTGCTCATGGGGCTTCAACTGACGTGAAGCATACGCGACGACTTGGCCATCTTGCATAAGCACACACCCAAGACCCTGCTTCAAAGCATCACTATAGATGGTGAAACCTCGAGTAGGATCCAGAATAGTCAGCACTGAAACCATCGTAAGCCTCTTCTTGAGCTCCTGAAAGCTTTCTTCACTATGACTCGTCCACTCAAACTTCACAGATTTCCTCGTCAACTTGGACAAGAGGAGGGTAATTTTTGAAAAACCCTCAATAAACCTGCGATAGTACCCTGCTAGACCGAGAAAACTCCGAACCTCGGTGGGACTTCTGGGCGCTAACCAGTTCTGAACTGCGGCAATATTCGCTGGATCGACCTCTATGCCTCTCTCGGTGATGATGTGGCCTAAGAATGCCACTCTCTTCAGCCAAAATTCACACTTGGAGAACTTAGCGTACAACTTTTCTCGCCTAAGTGTCCTGAGAACAACCCTCAGATGCTGCTCATGCTCCTCCAAACTCCTGGAGTAGACCAAAATGTCATCAATGAAGACGATAACAAATCGGTCTAAGTACTGATGGAACACACGATTCATCAAGTCCATGAACACCATTGGCGCGTTACTCAGACCGAACGGCATAACCACGAACTCGTAGTTCCCATATCTCGTCCGGGAAGCAGTCTTAGCTACGTCGGACTCCTTAATCTTCAGCTGATGATAGCCTGAGCGTAAATCGATCTCGGAAAATGCGGAAGCTCCTCTCAGCTGGTCAAACAAATCATCTATCCTAGGGAGCGGATACTTATTCTTCATTGTTAACTGGTTGAGATCCTGGTAATCGATGGACATTCTCATGGATCCGTCTTTCTTCTTGACGAATAGGACGGGTGCTCCCCAAGGTGAGATGCTCGGTTGGATGAAACCGAGTTTCAACAACTCCTCGATCTGCGTCATCAACTCCTGCAACTCCTTCGCAGCCATTCGGTACGGCGCTTTCGACACCTGTCCTGCTCCTGGCACAAGATCAATGGTGAACTCCACCTGTCTGCTGGGTGGTCCTCCTGGTAGCTGATCCGGGAACACATCCACAAACTCACGAATAACTGGAACGTCATGAGGTGTATGTGCTCTCGATCCTTCTTCAACAAGGCTCACCAGGTAACCCTGACAATCTCCTCTGCGCAGAATCTTCCTCGCCTTCGCCATGGAAATGACATGAGGTAGGGTTAGCGTCTTCGAGCCAAAAAATGTGATCACTGTCCTTCGGAAGATGAAGAATAACCTCCCGATCGTGGCAACGAATGTTCGCTCGATAACGCATCAACCAATCCATACCGAGAATGAGGTCGAATTCCCTCATCTCGATAACATAAGCTTCGGCCTTCAAGAATCGGCCGCCAATACTAAGGTTAAGGTCCTCTGCCTTGGAGCTCGTCACTATCTTCCTTCTCGAGGCTAGGCTCACTTCGAGAGGGTCAACAGTGTTGATGGGCTGAACTCCAATGGCATCTACACATCGGGTGGATACAAACGAGTGCGTCGCACCAGTATCGAACAGAGCAAATATAGACATATCATTCAATATAATCATCCAGACATAGTACCTGGGTTCTGGTCTGCCTCAGCCTGCTTACCTGCATAAACCTGAGCCTGCTGTCCTCGCCTCTGCTGCTGCTGCTGTCGGGGCGGCTGCTGCTACTGCCTATCTGGACAGTTCCGGATGGTATGTCCGGGCCTCCGACAGTTGTAGCAAACGTTCTGCCCGGCAAGACAATCTCCGCGGTGTGGGCGTCCGCAGGTGCCACATGGTGGAATCTGCGGCTGTCTCTGCCTGTTCCTCCAGTCATTCTGCTGACCGTTCCACTTCCTCTTGTTCTTAGGCTTCGCCTGCTAGACAAGCGCTGGCTAAGCCGGGGGTAATGCTGGATACTGAATTGAGGGCAACACTGGGGGCTGAACCGACAGCTGAACCAGATCCATCCTGAGACTGGCGTCTGTCTCCTAGGCCTTGGCGACAACATCGACATAAGACTGGACGTCATGTCCCGCAACGTGGTGACAGATAGCTGGCAGTAATCCATCACGGAAGCATCCCGCCTTCTTCGCCTCGGTGTCCATCAAATAAGGAACGAAGGACCCGAGACGAACGAACTCTCGCTCATACTCATCCACTGAGCGGTGGCCCAGCTTAAGTGCCAAGAATTGATGCTCCATCTCAGCCTTGTAGGTATCGGTATAATACTTATCCCTCAGCATCTCCTTGAACTGCGGCCATGTGAGATTCTCCTTCTCACCAGGGCATATGCCCCAGTAGAAGTTCCACCACAGCCTGGCGTCTCCCGTCATCTGAACTTGGGCACACAGGATGCTGTGCCTCTCGGAGCACTCGATGATCTCGAAAATAGCCTCGAGACCCAGGATCCACTCATCGACTAGGCGAGGATCTCCCTGCCCTGTAAACTTGTCGGGATTTTAGCCGCGGAACTGGGCGACTACGTCTGCCTGAGTCATCTCTCGCTGAGCCTGATTCGGACGACATACCATCTGAATAATAAGCCGCATAACTTGGTTAGAACATGAGATGAAATTGAATAAGACTGAAAGGAAATGCTGAATATTGAATTAGGCACAAATTTCTTGACGAGTTGCTGAAAATAACTCGATAATCTAGAGTTCGAACTAGAGTTCTGGTTAAAATTCTAAATACTGATAGAGATATATCTAATATTGCTAGAAGTCTTTCAACTGGTTTGAGCATCTTCGGATTATCTGAATCCTATTGAGCATAGACTTAATACAGTTTCCTTATATAAACTTTGAAAAATTTTAACAGCATGCACTTACCTGGTAGTTGGCGCGGCGTGAGTGTGGTGTGGTCGGGTTTTTCTAAAAATTTCTGTCCTTTAAAACATTCAGAAGCACAAAAGGTGCTCTGATAACAGCTGCAACACCCCGCTATTTAGGGCCAATTTTTTGCAAATTTTACTTTCGAAAATGCTTATAAATTCTTTTCGAAATCGTTTGCAAACTATCTCGGGATGCTGCTAAAAACTTATCTGCTTTAAAATCCATTTTCTTTAAACTAGGTCTATCAGCTGGTTTAGACTTAAAGAAAATCAGATTAATATTTTATCAAATCAAGCACGTAAAACTGGACCCGTTTGTATTGGCGAATCGGGTAAAACTTTTAAAATCTGAGAATACTATCATGCAAGTTCGATACGGAAAATAAACGTAGCGGAAGTCTGAAAATGCGTTCATAATAGTTATACAAAACATAGTAAGCAAATGTCCCTGGAACGGCTCGCTGTGCCAAATCCACGACCACAACCACCACAACTGCCCTCACGCCTTCCCGCCGACCCTGTCATCTGAAAAACATAATGGGGGTTAGTACTGGTCCTTTTGTACTCCATAAAAACCCAGGCTAAAGTAAACAAAAATAATAATAATGATATCACAGTACTGGTATGCATAAGTAAACTGAAATCTCCCGGACCCTATAGCCGATAATTGAAATCTCCCAGACACTCTGGCCGGTACCGTGAGCACACTCTGATGGTATATTTAAGGCGAACTGGGCCACCACCAGAACTTAGGGAAGGCAAACTCGACCTTGACCCCAAGCGGATAAAACTCATATACATACCTGAACATGATATCGACAATTATACTCAATGTATAACCCAGCCAGGGTCCCCACCTGGTTTGCTTTGAAAATTCGTAAGTGCAGCTGTGCTGGTAGCTGACTCCTCAAGCTACATAAAAATATAAGCAAACAAATATACTAAGTACTATGCTCGTCATATGCTCAATAATATGCTAAGATACTCTACTCTATCAGATTACTCATCCGGATATAAAGGAACGCTCTATGGGTTCACTAAATAATACTAAGTCCGAAAATTAGACTGATATGCTTAACTGATTTGGTTTGGCTCGGAAAAATACAAAAATTTTGGTATAAGACTCGGACCGAAAATCTTGAACCAAAACTGACTCGAACCGTCAGACTGAACCGGCCGGTTCGCTCACTAACTGAACCGGGTCGGGCTGGACTGGACCGGGTTGGACCACCGGTTCACTCTGGACCGGGTGGTCACGGGCTGCATGGACTGGCCGGGCTCTGTCCCACGCAGGGCCTGCTGGTGCTCTGGCGCGGCGCTAGGCAAAAGCTGGGTGCGGCCGGGCTTAGTGCTGGACGCTGACAGGCGCGGCCAGGCTCGGCTGGCACGGCCTTAGCACAACTGGGGCAACTTGGGTGCTACTGGGCACAACCGAGGTCGACTGGGCACTGGGGCGTGCGATTGGGCACTACCGAGGCTGTCTAAGGCTATGGCGTGCTAGTGGGCATGACCGGACTCGGGTATGGCGCGACTGGTGCGAACAGACACTACCCGCGTGAACTCTAGCGCGGCTGGGGTGATTAGGGCGTTGTCGGGCGACCCAAGGCACTCGGGCGTGCTGCTGGGCACGTACCGAGGCCAACTGCACCTAAGGAACACGACTCGGGTTCACTGGACATGGCACTGGGTTGCTCAGGCATGCGGCTGGCACGACCTGAGGCTTTCTCCGCGCGGCACAAGCGACTGGCTCGAGACCACGCGTGCACTAATGCTGGGACAACGCTACCGGGCGCTGTCGGAGGTGCTTGGGCGCGACTGGCACCGAGACCTCGCTTCACTGGCATGGACAGGCGCCGCTGGGCGCTGTCGCGTGCGCTGGGGGCTGCGGTGCCTCGCACACACTGGGCGCGGGCATGGAAAGAGGCAACCTTAGCCTCGGTTGGCGCGGCCAGGGCACGTCGCGCGTTGCATGCGTGGCTGGTGACCCATGACCGGCCCTCGCCGGACTTCCGACGACTATTCAGGTGACAACCAACTCGAACCAATATAACATGATATAAAACATGAAAATATTCCAAGAAATGCTAGGGCAACTCGGTTGGATTAGGACTTGGTCCGGTAGGGCCGATATGGCACCTTAGAACCCTAGGTCACCGAATGAACATGCTAAACTTAAAATTTCACTTATGGCCGAATAATCTACATCAAAAAATCATGAATATAAGGGCTAGAACATTGGTCATATCTCACATGCATATTAAATTGGTTCGGAGGTGAAAAAATAGCTCGATTTCACTAACAACTTGACCGAACAAATGAACTCAAAGCATGCCAATCTTTTACTAACGTCATTTTCATGATTTTTAAGGAATAATAAGCTATTAAATTCGGTCTAACCATGCATGCATCATAAAATCCGAATTTAAGGGGCTTAACTTCAAAAATTCGAAACTCCATATTATGAACGTGCATGGCATCATTTCTCTACATGATAATTCCTAATTTATCATGTATAAGCTGGGAAAAATGATAGGTAGGAGCTTACCTTCACCAAACAACAAAAACGAGAGCTAGGGCTCGAATAGGGCTAGGCGCGGCTAATGGAGTTATGGCTTAGCTCGGGGTGCTATTTGCTGATGTTGATAGCCTCAAAAGACTTAGAAAATTCTAAGAATCACTTAGAGGTTGCTAAGTCTCGAGAGGTATTGCTAGGATAAGGTTAAACTTCGTGAGCTCCTCCACCCAGGGTCACACGCACACGGAAAAGGGGCTAAGGACTTTGGTCTAGGTTTTGCTCAACTTCTCTCAATATTTCTCAAGATTTAAAAGTGTCAAGTGATCCCTTTCCAGCTGAGAATAAACCTTATAAGGGACATGATGGGCAGAGCTTCTTAAGTGAGCAAATGGGGGACAAAACCCTTCCACATGCGCATGGGAGTTTTGGGATGCCTTGGACCCATAATGCACGACTCGGAGGACTTGCAGCAGCTTCTTGGACTGACCGAGGCAGTCAAATGGCGGAGACACAGATTCTGGTCGGGTCTTGGGACAGGCACCATGATAATGGGGGACAAGGTCTGACACACTTGAATAAAATAATGCTTAACACATGCACCACTTAGCTTAATCATGGTTTGACTTTACTTCAACCTTTGTTAGGGCAACTTCAGCTGAAATTACTCCTAATTAACCCCTTAATAAACGCATGACTTGGGCCTTGAATAAAAAGAGCCGAAGACTTCACATTCGGCTCAAAAAAGATGGACTGCCATGCTGCCGCTGGGCTTGGTGCGAGGGACATGGGCGCGGCATTGCTGGGCTGGCCCGAGGCGACGAGCTGGACTTGTGCTGCACGCGGGATGATCTTGGGCCGAGCATAAGGGCTGAAATGTGGCTCTCAAGACTTATAAAAATCCCATAAGTGTTTGGCCACGACTTGGGCACTCGCACTACGAGAGGCGCGCGGCCTTTGGGCGCGGGGCTTGAACCCTTGCACGAGCTTGGTGCGGGGTTCTTCTCGGCCGAGCGACTCTTACATAGGCTCGATAAAATGATTTTATACTTAGATAATATTCTCAGTAAGGCTACGAGCACGACTATGGCTCGAACAAGACTCGGCATGGCTAGGGCTAGAGACTTGGCTAGGCGCGAATCGAACGCGAGACTCGTGACCGAATGACTCGGTTCCGGACACGGCTTGACTTGGACGATTTACCCAAACATACTCGATTCCAATTATTCGTCAACTGGAAATAATTAATCCCGACTGAATAAAATCCATTTCTAAAAATTAAATGGACCGGAATTAATAACTGGAATTGAATAGCTGAATGACTGAGCTCGGAACTCAAGACGAGCAATATTAATTAAAGGAAAACTAGTTCAACTTGGAACTAAAACTGTCACTTCTATTAATACAGAATTTGGGCTATTACATTTATACCTACGGACTTAGAGGACGAGGCTATCTCTCGTTCTGCATGAATCATCTCTCTCTCCTCATGGATAATCTTCTCAGTCACCTCAAGTTCCCCAATCAGCTCAGTCACAGGCATATTCCGAAGAACCGGGCCGTAATTATAGCAAAACTGATTGAGGTCCTTATGCAACGAAAAGAGTATTATGTCAGCCTTGATGCATTCTTCAATGAGTGCACCCTCAGACTCCATGCGAGACATGTTCCCTCATGGGAGTGCCATAGCCATGGTGATCGACATGACAATGTCTAAGTTCCTCTTCCAATCAAATGATTTGGGATTAGCAGGTTGTTTTTCTTTAGACTGACAGATAAAGAATTGAACGACATGATGAATATCTTGAGAATTATGCAAATAAATTTTACAGAATAGACACTACGAATTTTAACTGTTAACATTGATATCCTCAAACAACATTAACTTAAATTCACCGACATCTCAAAACACCGTGAGTAATGCATGATACAAGGGTAACCCTACAAAACTCAACATTCGCCAGAGAAGGATTTTTCAAGAACTCATTAATTTTCATAAGTCAAAACCAAATTCATGACGAACGAAATTAATAGTCGGTTTCCATTTGGCTATAGAATTCAGGGACCCCCAGGGGGGTTAATAAATTTAATCGCATTCTAAGTGAATCCCATTTCTCGATCCTAAGGTCGTTAAATTTGATTATACGTCATCCGAGAGGAAGCCCGTACGCTTTCATAAGACTTTCTCTAATCGTCTAATTAGAAAATTGTCTTGGTAATTTCCTACAATTAGTTTTAGTGATGTCACCCAAGTGGGAGCCCATACCGCAATTAATTGATTTACCGACAAGTTAGAAATGGAGGCCTTACGAATTTTATAATTAACTTTAATTTAAAATCCCTTCTCAAACTTAATATTATTTAATGAGGATTTTTAAATATATATGCAATTCTAAATTAATCCTATGCAAATGCAATAATTAATTATCATGCCCAATTATTCATGCAATTGTAAATTAATCCTATGCTAAAGCAATAATTAATCAACATGCATAGTTATTCTAGAAATCCTAATTAATCCCATGCATAAGAAATAATTAAGTAACATGCATAAATAAATAAATAATTAAGGGCATAATGAATTTAAATAAATAAATAAATCCACTATTATGACCATCAAATATTGAGTCTCCTTAAACAAGAAATCTGTGACAGTTATTTCCCTATTCAACTGAAACTCCTTTAGCAGTAGAATCCTGGTTGATATTGTACCGCCTGGCCACCGCCCGGCCGCTGGTGGTCGAAAAAAATTGCGTCGCCGTTTTTTTTTTTTTTTAATTTATTGCGAGGCTCGTTGATCCTTATGATCTCCCAGTCATCAACACATGATCACAACACACGAAAAATATAATTTACAAAATTGCATATTTTGCTCCTAGATCCAACGAATAGATGTACATGTTTTCTAAACAAATAATTAAATCTATCCGGTCAACCCCCAAGCGAATAATTATTACAAACATTCAACCATCAATTCCTCGACATGTCCGAGGCTATAAAAATGAATTTAAAACCATGCACCACATTTAACAACATTCATCAAACACATAGTCGGCCATAATAGTGGATTAACTAATTCTTGCAAAACCGAGTTGTGCGAATATAATCCAATATTATTGGGTCTCGATTACCTATGGATCTTCTACTACAACACACGAACGGAACTGGACCACACGAACAGGATGGCGGGATCGAGTCGTGTCAGATCAGATGACGTCGTGTTGTTCGGGAGCTCGCGTCGCTGGGTCGTGTTGCGAACTGGTCGTCACGGCTGGCCGGGTCGTATCGCGATCTGCGGCTGGGCTTTGGCGGGTTCGACGGTCCTCGGCTTCGTGTCGTGGATCGTCGATTGTTGTAGAATATTATTGGGTCTCGATTACCTATGGATCTTCTACTGTATTACTCAAACACCCTCTTCAACTTGTACCAGTGGAGCAACAAGAAAAAGATAAAGCTCGAATGAGAACTGAGAGAGAGAGATGAGAGGCGGCGTGTGTTTCTGTATGAATAAATAGATTGGTCTCTTCTAATGAGCTTAATGACGTATATATAGAACTACAGTAGGGACCCTTAGGACATTAGGAATACGACTCCTTAATTAATTAGATTAACTGTGGGCCAAACCCACTCCTCTAATTAATTAAATAATATTATGAGCCACCAACATAAATATTATTGAACTCCCTTTTCTTATCACAAATTATATTTTAGCCTCCAATTATAATAACTCGATTTACCTCCCCACGTTTAAAATATAATATCCATTAATTAATTTGATTGCTGATAATCAAAAATTAATTAATTTATTATTATTTTACCGAAACTAGCACTCGTTCATCACATTTTTATTATGTCGGAACTTAATCCACCTCCAGGGTTTAACATAACAATCCTTCGTGAACTCACTCCGGGGACATCATCAAACTGACGCACATGGTGACCGTGCACATGGTGACCGTAAATATCCTAACAACACATACTATATATAGTAATATTACCCAAAACAGTAGGAATATTAATCTAGTGAATTGAACCTCACCAAAGTGAATCAAGGTAATATATACTACATATATATGCCTGTTTAATATCTTACGGGTTAAGAGAACGCAGTAATTAACCAAGGTCTAGTTTGTTTACGACGATCAGTATAAAACGAACTTCTCCTCTATGGGATCCTGTTCAATACATAAATGTACTAGTGCAACTAAACAGTCCAGACAAACCGTACAGTTGACACTACAACCGTTCGAATGGGGTGTTCACTTCCATCTAGGTCGTGAACCGCTATTCTCGTTTTGCAAGTGACTGATAGAGTGATCTTTGGTTCGCCAGATGACGACCCACTCTATCTAAGTGCAAAACAACAGAACTTAGAACTTGTTTAATCTAACATGATTCTCATTCATAAAGAGCAAAAGTGTAATAACATGCAAAGCCAAGCTTTCAGTAGATAGCACTAACACCAAGTTGAGGATTCATCCAACTAAGAGTGTTGTCGTGAGGTGCGCCAGTTCTATTTGTGAAAAAGAAAGATGTGCATCGACTAACGGGAGCTCAACAAACTCAAGGTGAAGTGTGAATTTTGGCTAGACCGAGTTGTCTTTCTTGGTTACATTGTCATTGCCAAGGGAATAGAAGTGGATCCCGGGAAAGTAGAAGCAGTGAGTAACTGGTAGGTTCCGAGGAACGTGAGTGAGATCCGCAGTTTCTTAGGACTAGCGGATTACTATCGGGACTTCAATGAGGGCTTCTCGAATATGGCCCAACCGCTGACTCAGTTGACGAGGAAAGTGATGAAGTTTCATTGGAGCCTGCATTGCGATGCTAGTTTCCAGGAGCTAAAGGAGAGACTGACTACCGCACCTGTGTTGACCTTTTCTAACCCTACTTTTGAGTTCACGATATATAGTGATGCTTCAAAGCAAGGCTTAGGTGTGTGGATGCAGCCGGGGAAGGTCATGGCTTATACGTCGAGCCAACTGAAGCAATACAATATTAACTATTTGACACACGACCTAGAACTAGCTGTTGTGTCCATACCCTAAAGAATGAGTGGCACTACCTCTAAGGGGGTAAGTGTGATATCTTTAAGGATCACAAGGGCCTGAAGTACTTTTTCATGCAAAAGGAGCTAAAAATTTGGCAGCAAAGGTGGCTTGAGCTCATTAAAGACTGATTGCACGATTAGCTACCGTCCTAAGAAAGCTAACGTGGTGACCGATGCTCTTAGTCGAACAGGTTGAGGTGAGCTATCATGTTTGATTACTCAGAAGGAGCATGTTTGTCCCATTTTTGTTATATTTTTACTTGTTATTTTATCTTTCCTTTCCCCCCGTTTTAGGTCTTTTCGTTGATTTTAAGTACGTTTTGTAGATTATTGTGTGTTTTCCTTCATTTTGGTTTCCTTTGTGTTATTCCAATTTTTCTTTGTTTCTTCTGGTGTGAGCCCCATGAGGATTCGATTTAGCCTGAACATCGCCCGAGCAATCATGGTTGCGTAAAAGGGTTCGTTGGCGACATATAGGAAGAAGCGGAGCTCAATTTCGAGCTTCGACGAGTTCGAACGAGTCCAAAACGCGAAGTCGCACGAAACACGTCTTTGGTGTGCTGGTCAAGAGCTTTGGGAGAATATAATTTCAAGTATAATTTGGCCATGAAAGCATCATTACATAGAGGGGTTTGTTAGTGACGCTTAGAAAAAAACAGAACTCAATTCTGAGTTCGAACGAGCCCAAACGAGCCCGAAACGCAAAGTCGCGCAGCCCAGTCTTTCTTAGCGGCGCTAATCAATCTTAACTGGGTCAGAGACTTACAACTGAACTTCCTTAGCAGCGCCCTTGATTTAGGTTTTTAGTGCCCAAGAAGACTTCCCACTCATGATATTTGGATCACTCTCCATCTCTTTTCTTCATCTTCTTCATCTCTTCTTCATTTCTCTCTTAAGTTTTTCTTTTGGTTTTTCATGTTGTAAGAAGGAACACTTTGGAGACCTGTTGCAATTTGGATTTGGCTTATACTTGTATTTTGTCATTAGATTGCACATTATTAGTAAGTCTCCTTTTCATTGTGTTTATGATGATGCTGATAGCTTGGTATGATATGAATGCTTGTGTTGAATCAATTATGAGTAGCTAATCCTCTAGCTAGGGTTAGGGGATAGTCATTCCTGTTTGTTCTCGTTTATGTGCATGACGATAGCTCAATCTTTACGGGGTGTGTTAATTATGAATTGATAAAATCGTGCTTGATAAGTTGATATAACCTAAGAGTGACGCTTAGGTTAATTTATTGATATAATCGAAGAGTGATACTTCGATATGTGATTGAATATTGATTTGTTGGGTTAGAGTTTATTAATTCTACATGATTAGTTGATTATACACCTTCTAATCGAATTGCGATTTTTAGAACCGAAAGGGAAAGAGTCGTAGAGTTAATCGATTTCAAAATCGAGAGGGGAGAGATTGATGGAACTTGGCTCGTTTAGAGTAGACATGTTCGGAGACGTATTGTCTATGTTAATCATTTCGTTAATTTGCTCGTTTATGTTTATCCGCATGTTATGAAGAGTTATTGAGGATAAACCGCTAAATGAGTTAATTAATCGAACCATTTAACCGAGTTATTGATTACCGATAAATGTGTGTAGAACCAAAAACGATTATCCCCAATACCCTAGCCCGTTTATATCTTGTTGGATTGCGTTTGTAAGTTTTGACATTTAAATCGCTTAATTTGAGAATTAGTAGTTGATAATCAAATCCAACAATCGAATTAGAATGTTTAGGATCATTTTTTTTTCTCGTTATTCAATACACGTACGACTTATTTCGGCGAACCTTCCTTGATAGACACGACCCGGTGTTCGAGTCTTTTGATTCTACTCCGATAAAATAAACTACAACAAAATGGCGCCGTTGCCGGGGAAGGTTTAAGATTTATTTCGTGTGTCTATTCATTTGTTTTCCTATTTCTCTTAATTCTTGTGATTTATTGTTTCTGTGTTTTTCTTTGTTTCTTATTTTTGTTTTCCTAGTAGTAGTTAGTATTTTGGGGTGTTTGCCATTTATTCTCTTTCATCATCAAGTGCTCGTAACGTGTTGTTGTTTTTGTGTATGCGTACTACGAGTGGTCGTGTACTCATTCCGAGCAACGAATCCATTCACAAAGAGTTACGAGACTTGTTTGCCAACCTCACTCTTGAATCATCAAACTCCAATGATCAAAGCGGTATGTCTCGAAACGAGGAAGAGGAAGTGAACAACCCCCCGCGGTATCTTCTTCGGGACATAGGTCAACCGGTGATTGGGCCGGTGACTTCTTGTATTTGGTTGGGACCGGCAGCTCGGAACTACGAGCTCAAGACGATACATTACAACCAATTCCCATCCTTTCATGGCCTCCCCAACGAAGATCCGCTCCACTTCATTTGCGAGTTCTACAATGTCATCCAAACATTTCCACTTCACAATCTCACGGAGGATCAGTTGAAGATGAGGTGGTTTCCCGAGACACTCAAAGACCGGGCTAAGGCTTGGTTCATGATGCTTGCTTGCGATTCCCTCACTACTTGGGATATTCATTGGGTGGTACTATTCCCATCAGAAGACACAAGAGCTCCAGTCCCAAATCGTGTCTTTCGCCCAACAACCGAACGAGCCACTACACGAGGCGTGGGAACGCTTCAAAGAACTTCAGAGACAGTGTCCACATCACAACTTTCCACCCCGCCTATTGATGAATAGCTTTTATGACTCCCTCCACCAAAACTTTCAGTACATGGTGGACAACGCGGTTGGTGTAGATATCGGGGCGAAGACGGCCAAGGAGATGAAGGAGATTTTTGAGACTATGAGTGCTTGCTCATCTCAAAAGAGTAGTCGAGGTAAGAAGGAGATGGTACATGAGATATCTCCCGGGCAAGACATGATAGCTCATCAGATAGCCGAGCTCATGGATCAAATGAGGCTACTTAATGCGAGAAGCGTCCAGCCGATGCAAACTATGGCGGTAAAAGCATGCAGGACTTATGGAGTCCATGGGCACCGATCCGAGGTGTGCTTGGCTGCCTTTGACCAAGACTTTGGGGAGCAATATGCGGATGTCAACGCTCTCCAAGGGTACCAAAACCGGCCAACCAACGACCCTTACTCGAACACAGAAAACCCGGGGTGGAGAAATCACCCCAACTTCTTGTGGTCTAATAACAACAATACCCAGCAGTCCCATCAAAACTTCATGCAACAACAAAACGGTCCCAACTTCACTCCCCAACAACACATGAGACTGAACTACCATCAACTACAACAACCGCAAGTGGGCCCCAGCTCATTCACCGACGACAGGTGGGACCAGATCCTTCAGTTTATGACGAACCAAGAGTCGACTGTCAAGCGTCTGGAGACGCAAATAAGCCAGCTAGCCACACCAGTCGGGATCCTCGAGGCCGAAAAGGCCAAGGAAAAGTTGTCGAGTCAGCCGAAGCATGTGAATGCAGTGACTGTGATTGTGCCCGAGGAGGAAATCGAAGAAGCCCCAGTGACACCACCACCTGAGCCCACCTTACATAAGTCCGCAAACTCATACCGACTGAGAATCCCCTTCCCAGGCCAACTTTTGGAGGAGAAGCACCGCACGATGATTCGGGACCTCCATGCGATGTTGGCTAAGGCCAATGTTGATTTATCTCCTCCCGACGTGATGAAGAAAATACTAGCCTATGCGAGATTTTTCAAGGAGTTGGCGGCAAATAAATAGAGGATCAAGAATAGCAATGATGTGCTCGTCTATGAGGTGGAAAATGTCTTTTAGCATCACTTGCCAAAGAAAGAAATAGACCCCAGAGGCTTCGTGATCAACATTGTCTTCAGAAATGAGAAAGAGGATTTGGGGATGCTCGATCTGGGAGCGGGAATTAACCTCATACCACTATCTGTTTATCGGCAGCTCAAGCTTAGGGGTTTGAAGCCCACTCGGATGCGCTTACAACTTGCCGATCGCTCACTCCGTCAGCCCGAAAGAATTGTGGAGGATGTGCTCGTTCGAGTGGGGAAGTTGATCGTTCCCGTAGACTTTGTTGTCCTCGATGTGGGGGAAATTCGAGCGAATGGGAAAGAGCACACCATCCTCCTTGGGCGACTGTTCATGGCGACCACAGACACAATGATCGAGGTCATGAGGGGAAAGCTAACCATGACGATGTTGGGTGAGTCCATTGCCATTTTTGTCCTGGAGACTCGACTAGAGCCACAGGCAAATTCTGTAGAAGAATGCATGATCCTTAGGGCAATTGAGCAGCTTACTGAGGAAGCGTGTATGCGCGAGTACATAAAGAGGTCATTGCAGGGCCATGCCCATGTCGAAAAAGGAAGCCACCCCAACCGCCACACTTCACCTCCCACACCGAGTTCCAGAGAGTCATCCCAATCCCAATGAGGCAAGAGATTTGATTTGTCAGACGCCCGCCGCTGTTCGAGGCTTGAATACCTCCACCCTCAACTAGCATCACAGGATGCACAGTGACTTGTCACTGTGCTTTGTACGCTTTTGTTTCTCTTTCTCTTTCATTTTCTACAGTTGGTTTTATTTTTGAGTCGATTGGTTTTGTGGTCTAACTCTCCTGTACTTCAAATTTACAATGGGGACATTGTCTCATTCTAAGTGTGGGGGGATTTATCCGTGTTTACGTGACTATGTGGTTGACCAAGTCTAGTTATTTTAGGGTGTTTTCATTTTCTACTTTTGTTTAGTGTCCTATTTTGAGTCAGTTTGTGTGTTTTAAGAGTATGGATTGTGGTGGATTTTGAGATTGGTTGATAATTGTTGATGAAGTTGAGGAGATATGATGATGATCATGACTAGCTTATCTTGGTGAACTTGACTGTCGTTTTGTTGGACATTTATTTACCTTATGTGCGGTTTGAGACTTAACTTGTTTCTTGTGAGATATTGGTCGGAATCGCTGTCAGTTAGAATTTTCCTTGAGTCTACTTCGAAATGAATCAGTTGAATTTGTGTAATGTGAACATGATCGAGGCATTCTTTTTATTTTCTTTCCCCTTATCGTTTTGTAGAAATAATTTCGCTAGTCACCCCCTTTGAGCCTTATTGATTTTCTCGCTTTTATAACCTCGTGACGATGATATTGTGGAGTTGCGGGTGGAGAATTGGAGGTGAATGGTGTAGAGTTATGTAAGAAAAAAAGAGTGAAAAATGAAATGAGACCGAAGGGAAATAAGCGCCCGAAGGTTGTCATTCACAAAAAAAATAAAAAATAAATAAAATAAAAAAATGGGACCGAATGGATTAGTTAGAATATCCAAAGGGTTCAAGAAAAAAAAATGTTTATATATTTGAATAATGCGAGTAGCGTGTTGACTTGTGAGGATATGAGAGGAAAAGGTTGGTAACCGGAGGAGTTCATGCTTATGGTTAGGTGAGTGACTTGGGTTGATTTGATTTTTATTTAGCCACTTAGCCTATATTTATCCTACCAGATCCAAAGAGCCTACGTTACATCCCTAAAGGTCCTCTTGATTCATTATTGCATGAATTTCATTGTTTTAGAGTAAGACTTAGACGATAGGCAAACTTATGATTGATTCGACTGACGACCAATTTGAGCATCCCCATTTCATATTCATACAGGAAACTGAGTGAGGCATATATGTATTATATTACCGGGCTTAAGAGTTTGTCTTTTCAAAGTGTATCGTCCGAGTTGTATTTGAGGTATGCTATATTGGTCATTGGAAGCTCCTCGGCTATGTTGATTGGAAGCTCCTCGGCTAAGTTGATTAATTTGAAACTTGTCTTGTCTGAAACTATTATCCATGCTCATTTGCTTGTTTTCTTTTCTTTTCTTTTCGTGTCTTTTTGTTCGGGACGAACAAAGGTTTAAGTGTGGGGGAGTTGTTTGTCCCATTTTTGTTGTATTTTTACTTGTTATTTTATCTTTCTTTTTCCATTGTTTTAGGTCTTTTTGTTGATTTTTAGTTCGTTTTGTAGTTTATTGTGTGTTTTCCTTCATTCTGGTTTCTTTTGTGTTTTTTTGTGTTTTTCTGGTTTTTCTTCATTTTCTTTGGTGTGCAGGTCGAAATCCCGTTGAGGATCCGATTTAGCCCAAACATCGACCGAGCAATCATGGTTGCGTAGAAGGGTTCGTTGGCGACATATAGGAAGAAGCGAAGCTCAATTTCGAGCTTGGACGAGTTCGAAAGAGCCCAAAACGCGAAGTCGCACGACACACGTCTTTGGTGTGCTGGTCAAGATCTTTGGGAGATTATAATTTTAAGAATAATTAGGCCATGCAAGCATCATTGAATAGACGGGTTCGTTAGCGACCGTAGGAAAAAACAGAACTCAATTACAAGTTCGGAAGAGTCCAAACGAGCTCGAAATGCAAATTCGCGCAGCCCAGTCTTTCTTAGCGGCGCTAATCAATCTTAACTGGGGAGAGACTTACAACTGAACTTCCTTACCGGCGGTAAGGAGGGTTAGCGGCGCTAATCTTGCCTGGCAGACAAAGTTTTTTTCCGTTCCTCTAATTCCGGACTGTTGGGGGTAGTGCTCGAAAGTGGGGATGCTTGGACCAACATTTCACCTTTGATTTCTGTTTTTAGTGCCCAAGAAGACCTCCCACTCATGATATATGGATCACTCTCCATCTCTTTTCTTCATCTTCTTCATCTCTTCTTCATTTCTCTCTTAAGTTTTTCTTTTGGTTTTTCATGTTGTAAGAAGGAACACTTTGGAGACTTGTTGCAATTTGGATTTGGCTTGTACTTGCATTTGACATTGGATTGAATATTATTAGTAAGTTCTCCTTTTCATTGTGTTTATGATGATGATGATGGCTTGGTATGATATGAATTCTTGTTTTGAATCAATTATGAGTAGATAATCGTCTAGCTAGGGTTAAGGGATAGTCATTCCGGTTTGTTCTCGTTTATGTGCATGATGATAGCTCAATCTGTACGGGGTGTGTTAATTATGAATTGATAAAATCGTGCTTGATAAATTGATATAACCTAAGAGTGACACTTAGGTTAATTTGTTGATATAATCGAAAAGTGACACTTCGATTTGTGATTGAATATTGATTTGTTGGGTTAGAGTTTGTTAATTCTACATGATTAGTTGATTAAACACCTTCTAATCGAATTGTGACTTTTAGAACCGTAAGGGGAGGAGTCGTAGAGTTAATTGATTTCAAAACCGAGAGGGGAGAAATTAATGGAACTTGGCTCGTTTAGAGTAGACATGTTCGGAGACGTATTGTCTATGTGTTAGTCGTTTCGTTAATTTGCTCATTTATGTTTATCCGCATGTTATGAAGAGTTATTGAGGATAAACTGCTAAATGAGTTAATTAGTCGAACCATTTAACTGAGTTATTGATGTGTGTAGAACCAGAAGTGATTATCCGCGATACCCTAAGTCGTTTATATCTTGTTGAATTGCGTTTGTAAGTTTTGACATTTAAATTGCTTAATTTGAGAATTAGTAGTTGATAATCAAATCCCAACACTCGAATTAGAATGTTTAGGATCATTTTCCTTTCTCGTTATTGAATAAACGTACGACTTATTCCGGCTAACTTTTCTCGAGAGACACGACCCAGTGTTCGAGTCTTTTGATTCTACTCCGGGAGTTTTCTCGGTTATGGATTGAGGTAGTAGAGCCGTTGTTTGGAGCTAGTGGTATTTTGGCATCACTAGATATGGGACCAACTCTGCAAGAATGCATTGTTACCGAACAACCAAACGATAAATTCCTATGTCATATGAGAAAGCATTCTTGAGCCGGCAAGATAAGAGGTTTTGCATTGACGCTGGATGGAGCCTTAGTGTCCGAATAGAGGCTATGTTTTTCGAAGGTGCCGAAACTGCGAAAGGGGATTAGAGAAAAGATAGCTCGACTGCACAGAGTGCCTGTGCTGATAATTTCCGACCGAGACGTTCGGTTCACTTCTTGATTTTTATTTGGGTGAGTTTACAGCGTGCTGTGGGGCGAGGTTGAAATTTAGCACTTCTTATCACCCACAGACAGATGGAAAGTTGGAGCGCACGATCAAGACACTTGAGGACCTGTTGAGGTCTTGTGTTTTGGATCGAGGCGACTCGTGGATGGAGGCCTTGACACTTGTAGAGTTTACCTATAACAATAGTTATCAGGAAACGATTCAGATGCAATCGTATGAGGATTTGTATGAACACAGGTGTAGAAAATTGCTATCTTGGGACGAGGTCGGCGTGACAAAGGTTCTCGGACTCAAGATTATTAAAAAGATGGTGGAGCAGGTAGATGAGATCCCAGCGAGAATCACGGCTGCTTAGGACCGATAGAAGTCTTTCGCTGATAAGCATAGGAAAGACTTGCAATTCACAGTAGGCAATAAGGTCTTCCTGAAGTTCTCACCGATGAAGGGTGTGATCTGAATAGGGAAGAGAGGGAAGCTACAGTCACGCTATATTGTTCCTTTCGAGATTCTAGACCGATTCGACGACCTAGACCATCAGTTGGATCTACCACTGGAGCTCTCGTGTGTGCATGATGTGTTTCATTTCTCGATGTTGAGGAGATATGCACATGACCCTGGGCACGTGGTGAACTTTGAAGAGTTGCATGACAGGCAGGACCTGACCTATGAGGAGGTACCGATAGCCATTTTGGTCTGAAAGGTCCACCAGTTGAGGAACCGAGAGGTGACGCTTGTCAAAGTTCAGTGGAGACGCCATGGCAAGCGCGAAGCAAGTGCGAATTTTGTGTTTTGAGTTGCCCTTTGTACCTTTGTATTTTGTAATTTCTGAGGACGAAAATCTTTTAAGATTGGTAGGTTGTAGTTCCCCGTTTGAACTATAAGAGTCGGTTTATTTATTGTTTGTGTTTGCTTTGCTTTTTCTTGTTTTTCTAGCTCGACTGAATTCTCTTAAACTCAAAAATATTATTTAGATGTCCTCATTTATGTAGTATATTGAGTCAAATAATTTTCGTAGATGTCCTCGTCTACTTAAATTATTTAAATTTATTACTTCGTTTGCGAAGCAAAAAATTGTTCGAAACTCTTGTTCGAGTGTAATCTTGTTTTGGGCCCTTTTCTAGATATTTTTCCCAAGGTTGGATGGAACAATTTTAGGCCCTTTGTGCAAACCAAATTCAGCCCCTTTAGGCCCAAGAATGTCACCACCTTGATGAGTTTAGGTTCCAAATGGAACTTTTCAAATTTTGAACTTGTGAGCAATATTTGGCAAGTAAATCTTTTGATCTCACTCCCCTCTCTCCTCACTTTCTTGGACCGATTTCAGCCCCAATGGATCCCCTTATTTCCGTCCAAAATCTCCTATTTTTGGTAGTTTGAGATCAATGTGTCCTTTTCTTCGTCTTCAAGCTTTGTGATTTTAGACCAAATTCTCCCATATTTCGGCCTTTGTTTAGAGTCTCTTTCTCTAAAAAATCATCCCCCTTTCACTCAAAAAAAATTGGCCTTCATCTCCCCAGCCACAAGCAAGCAGCGCCGGCGAGAGTGCGCGCCCGCAGCATTGCGAGCAGTAAACATAACACCGGGTGTCAACGACGGTGTTTGGGGTATTCATGCCGAGGGACGTGCGACCAATGCCAAGAGGTATCCATCGCGATAGAGCAGCACCGAGGATGTCCAAGGACCACTGGATCCACAGCCACTCCGAGGTCGAGCGCGAACAGCCGAGGATCCATGCTAGCACCAAGGACAGTAGCCGTGACCGCACGACCTTGTCGAAGATCCCCACGAATCAACTTAGGAACTGAGGGCCACAACCTGATACTGAGTATCCATAGCCGCTCACCAAACCCGCCCGTCCGCAGCCACCGAGAGCACACGACCGCACCCCGCTGGAAGGCGCGTGAACACTGAGAGTAAGGGCTGAGGCAAGCCTCACTGTGTTAACATTGTGGACAACATCGAGAAGACCTTACCATACGTGTGCAACAGCCGAGTTGAGCGAAAAGTACCATTGGAGTCCCGAGTGTTCAGCCGAGGGCTTGAGCAATCAATCTAATCTTGTTCACCTTCTTCAAAGTCCAAGAAGAAGGTATTGGTTCTAAGCTTCATGTTATTTCTATGTCTTAAATCTAATTCAAAAAATTCAGATCCAACTGTGTTTAAAGTGAAAATTTTGAGGATCTTCTTGAGTTTATTGGGAAGAGATTAGGTCCCTGAAGTTGGTAACTTTTCTATGTGAAAATATGGATCTGGAACTCTCTTATTGACTTGAATGTTGTAACCATAAACCTTGTAAATTGATTCCTTGAATGTGTTTAAAATCGAGCCCTTAAGCCATAAAAATATAGCCTTTTTTTTCTTGGACTTTTTGGTTGAATGGCCTTGAGTTGAGAGCCTTGGAGGAACTGGCAGGTACTGCAGGTTCGACCCCCAATGTGACTCATGCCACGTCGCAGGCACCGCACGTAGGCCTCGCACACAGACGTGTCGCGTACACTGATGAGCGGGTCGCTGGCGTGCTGCGAGGCGATGCCGCATCGTAGAGTGCCGCATCGCAGGCGCTGAGTCATAGAATGCCTTACCGCAGACGTCGGATGCCCTCATAGTGCTGCAACTGACGTAGGTCATACCGAGAGCTCAGACACGCAGCACGTATCCGAGCAAGTAAGCGCGCGTCCTAGCGCCCCGCGTCTAGTAGCTCTAGTGTGTGCAGCTGCTCGTGTGACTGTGCCCCGCAGATCTGTGACTTGTCCCAGGCACACAACCCCGCGGCAGGTGCATCAAGGTTGACTCGCAGCATAGGTAGCACCGAGGCGTTACGGCAGCCGCGCACGGGCGCTGCACCACACGCAACCCGCGACCCGTGCCAGCGCGGTCGGACCGAAGCCAACACCCAGCCCACGCGAACCAACGAGCCTAACCTCGAGCCGTCAAGCCATTGTTGAGCTATTTAAACCATTTTCATGCCAAACCTTATTTTAAGCCCCATGAACATTTTTTCGAGCCTTTTCCCGAGAGTTCTTAGTTCCACTAAATTTTAAGAAGTACTTAATCAATAAAGATATTGACTAAGTTAGATTTTATAAATTTCAAGAAAATGAGGCAAGTTATTTATGAGAAATATTCTTGTTGTAAATGCAGATTTTCGAGGAGTCGAGCCTCGAGTTTTCTGTAAAGGATCTACATTTTCTGCATCATCCGAACTGAGGTGGGTGTTGCTAAACTACTATGTCTTTATTCTTTATAATCGCATGATTTTATGATTAATGTATGTGAATTTTGTGCCCAATGAAAGGTACTTAGCCTAATGAAAGGCAGTTAAAGACCTCTCTATTTCCCTATTGAAAGGCAATGCCTAATGAAAGGCACTTAATCAATCTTTTGCCTAATGAGAGGCAGTGCGTAATGAAAGCCAGTACCTAATGAAAGGTATTCAATTGAGATCCTGTCGTTGGGAGCCTATGATACGGCGAGCCGACGGTAAAAGTGTGTACACATGAGACCATGATGGATTGGACGGAGATAAATGGTGACGTTTATGATTTATGATCATATTGAGATTATAATATTTGTTATTATACTGGGAAATTATAGTTTCCCACGTTGAGCTTGTTGTTTGCTTACCCCCATACGTTATCCTTTTTTTGGTTGAGAAGCTGGCGACGGTCACAAAGAGATGAGGGTGGTCTGGTTTATGTTAATTATTTGCCTCTACCAAGATTTTCAACTTTTGTTATTTTGAGGCTACGAATGTTTGAACCTTTGATATGACCATGTGTTTTCGATACTTATGATCGAATGTTTTTTGTCTCGAGTTATTGAAAATGAATGTTTTGGGAAAATAAATTCCCTAAGAACTTAAGGGACGACTTAAGCTAAGTTTGAAAGGAAGAAAGCTTTTTTTGTAATGCCCGAAATATGTTTTATGTTGAAAAAGGTTTTTAAAAGTTCAAATTGTATCTGATAAATCCGTGCTTTCTTTAAATAAAGTAAGCGGGCGTTACAATACCATTCAGCTCGTACTTCCTAGCAAACTCGAACACTATCTAAGTTCTATTTTTAATCAAGTTTGAACTATTAATCTATCTTTGAGAATAACGGACAACGGATTGAAAGATATTTCGAATTTAAGTGATCATGCAAACAAAGTTTTAATCAGCCAAGTCTTCGAATTTAATTCTCAAATATTGATCCCTTAACAATATTTTATTAAATTCACCGACATCTCAAAAACACCGAATTCCTGCAGGCCACTGTGGTGTGAACGTCTTTGGTTCATAGCGTCGCAAGGGGAGGGTTTTATCCCATTAATTATCCGTGTCAACCTTAGACCTTTTCAACACATAATTAATAGTCTGTTTACTTTTGCTCCGCACAAATAAAAGTGGCATCTCCTTTGGGAGACCACAATTAAGTGTACCTCTAAGTGTGACCCATTACTTGGTACCAAATCCACTACCAAAATTATAAATCCACCTTTGGGTGATCCGTTTGCTTTTGAAATAGCTTTCTATAACCATCCCGTAGGAAATTCTTCCTTGTGAAGTGTGATAAAAAATGCCCTTTGGGAGGAAGGCTCTAATGCCAACACGCAATTTAGAATCACTTCACTAAAAAATTTTTAATGGAGGCCATGGAATTTTAAATTTATTTAATTCCACTAACAACATAGTATTTCAATTAACGGATTTTCCTAAGCATGATCCTATTATTATCTTGCACATAAGAAATAAATCAATTAAACATATGCACAATTAAAGGCAATAAATAGACTAGGAAATAAATTCAACTATCATGACAGATAATTATTTTTTTAAATCATCTGGGAAATAAGCATTCTTGTCCTTGTAGAACTGTGTCTTTCCTTTCGGATTTGGAATTTCCTATACGCCTTGACTCCCACTTTTCTTCTTGAACAAGCAACTTGAGTCGGGCCGCTGTGTTCGCTGAAGAAGCTGTCGCCGGAAAAAATTCGTGTCGCAACATGCCGCTGGGACACATCGTGGTCGCCGTCTCGCCACTGCCATATTGCACATGGCTTCTCGGCAACACAGGCGTGATGTAAATTTGTAGTTGTGCCCGTCGCCGGTCACCTAACACAACATTACCGTGTCGCAGCTCTGTTCAAGTGATGCATGCTCGGCCGAGCCGGTGTCGCATTCACAAAGCATTGTTGCATGTGGTAAGCGCTCGGGCTTAGGCCGAGTGCACGTGCACGAGCTACTACGATCACTCACACTTTTGCTGCTGCACTAGCTCGCCCAACACCGCATGCTAATGCGCCTAGCCACGCCCGCGTCACCCGCTTACTGTCCCCGGGCACAACAGATCGTCATCTGCGTGAATCCCTGCGTCGCTCGCGCTTGGCAGCAAGCTGCCGGTGCGCACACTGGCTCACATATGACGTTGTTCGTCTCAGTGACCACGGGTTCCGAGAAGGCTCCGCCACATCTCGTCGGGTTTTTGTCCGTGTCCATCAGGTCCAACAAATAATTACATATAATACAAATTACATAAATTGATCCTATGACCCACGTAGGGTTGGTACATGAATGATCTAGTAAAGCATTTTAACTATGCGGTTTCCCACCGCGCGAAAAAATTATTACAAGCATTCACCAACCCATAAATCTTCGACATGTCTGAGGCTTATAAAACTGACATACATGAATTAAAAAAACATACATACGTACGGGTCACAATAGTGGAATTCAAGCATACCTGCAAACAACACTTATTTGTAATTCTAATCTACTATGCGCTACATCCGAACACAATAAATTTACATATGTCACGCAACTACTAATTTGAATAGTGCACAAAGACGAAGTAACTTGTGCTCTGATACCAATTGTTGGGTTATATGAGGAACGTCGTCAATATACACATTTGAATATATTGAAAATTAATCATAATGCAGCAGAATCTATAGTTAGGATTAGGACTTACGGTTTAAACATTTTGCCGACTTTGAGATGTTTCTGATTTTTGCTGTTGAAGATCGTCTAAACCTCTGAGTCCGTTGGGGCAGTCGTACATGGCCTCGTCATCACATATTTCGTTGCTCATCGGGCTCATCGGATCGTCTTGGACCTTTGGTAGATTAGTCAGACAGCTCGGGAATCGCCTTGGGCACGAACCATGATTGTTGGATCGAGCTGAACCAGGCAAAACCAAGTCTGGTCGCGTCTGGGCCGGACTGGACTGGACTTGACTGGGTCTGGTCACTGTTGCCAAAGAATGACTCGATGGGCCGAGTATGCACGTATCTGGGCCAGACTGGGCAAGTTGCTGGGCCTAGTAGCATGTGGGTCTGCTGCATGCATTGGCACGGGACACTAGGGAGCTTTTCAATGCTGCGTCGGTAGCTCTGCGCGCGCGCTCACTTTTGCTTCACCTAGAATTTCGCGTGTTATGCAGGGAAGCTCAGGAAGTGCACTGGTAGCTACGTGAAGCTTGTGGGTCAATCACTGGGAACAGGTTGTGCATGGAGTTGAAGTAGGTCACATTGCAGTTGTACGCAGCCGTGCGTTGGCGGTGCTATTGCAGCGCGTGGCGGCACGTGGGGCTCTGCCACCAGCGGGTAAGACTTCAACTGGTGGTCGTGAATACACCGGTGGATTCACCTTTCTCCGGTGGTCGTCCTCTCCTGCTTTCGTGGCCATCGGAGGTGCTGCGAGATTGTATATATCCGACGGGATGAACGTATATATATATGTATATATATATAAGACGGGATACAAATACATGACCTTGGATCTTCTATTGTATGACCTCTACACGATCTCCAATTAATCTTGGTAGAGCGATTAGTTGGACTTCCCAAAGCCTCTTGATTTTTTTTTTCTAAGACCTCTCGGTTTATCCAAATTTTCTCAAGAAGAGACTCTCTTTTCTCACAATTTTAGGACGTGTAGAATCAATTTTTTTTTCGTGTATTATCATACCTATGCGTGTGATATATTGTCTGTAGAGGTTAGAGGACTTAGTGTATTTATAGGCTACAATAGGAACCCTAAAGAGGTGCTAAATATGAGTTTCTTTAAATAGGATTATTAACCTATTGTCTTCCACTTTATTAACCTTCTAGAAGTCCTAATCCCTTCCAACTTAATTACCATTCTAGAAGACTCCATCTCTTCCCACCTTGGTAATATTCTAGAAGGTATTAAATACTCCTACAGTTAATTATTCTAGAAGACATATTTATTTAATTCATATTCATTATTTGAATAAATAATAAAATATTTCACTAGAGTAATATTATTGATCTCTCCATTTAGCTCTGAATTACAATTAATTTGTCTCTCAACTAATTAATCAATTTAATTCATCTATTTACCTCTCCATGTTTAAGATATAACGTCTATTGATTAATTTAATTATTGATTATATGATTAATCAACTTCTTTAGCGTTCTAGCACCGAAAATATTACCACTCAATGTTTTATCTATTATGTCGAAAATTAACCCGCCGGTCGGGCTTGACATAATAATCTTTCTTGAGCTCATTTAGGGGATTCGATCAACCCAGCGGACCGGGACATGGTAACCGCAAATAATTTTAACTGCACATCTGTAACGTCCCGGTGGGGTCCACTCTCTCTTGGGCTATCCCACCAGGCCGCTCTCTCTACTCATGGCCTTCTCGGTTGCTCTCTCCCAGTTTTTGCCCTCCCCAAGATTCGAACCCAGTACCCTAGAGCTCATTGGTACTAGGATTCACATGAACTAGTGCCTTATGCTCAGGGTACTGGGTTCGAATCCTACGGAGGGCAAAAACTGGGAGAGAGCAACTCAGAAGGCCATGAGTAGAGAGAGCGGCCAGGTGGGACAGCCCAAGAGAGAGTGGACCCCACCGGGAAGTTAAAAAAACACAATGAGGGTGAGTACTGGTCCTTTTGTACCCCGAAATCACCCACACTAAAGTAAATAGCAAATATAATATAAATCATGATCGTCGGTATATATCTTGACTGGAATTCTGTTCTAGTAACTGAAACTGAATCTGTAGTCTTGTCGATATCTGATCAGGTACTGTGCACACTCTGATGGATATTTCTAAGGCAACTGAGGGCCTCCATCAGAACTTAGGATGTACTGATAAGGCAACTGGGAGCCTTCATCCTAAGCGTATAAATTGTATACATACCTCGGACATGAATCATATTATAGTCAATGTTATACCTAGGCTCTACCTTTTCGTCTTTAAAAACATTTTGAAATGGTAAGTGTTGTTCTCCTAACTTTTATCTGCAAGCTACATAAAAATATAAACAAATGTACTAAGTACTATGCTCGTAATATTCTCAATAGGATGCTAGGATGCTTGACTTTTACTGATAACTTATCCGGATTGAACTGGTATACTCAGACTAGATTGATTTAACTCCGAAATACTCAAAATCTCGGAATAAAACTCAAACTTAAACTGACTCGAACCGCCGTCAAATCGACCGGTTCCCTGACTGGATAAACCGGACTGGACTGGACTAAGCTCATTTGTACCAGGGTTCGCAAGAACTAGTACCTTATGCTCAGGGTATTGGGTTCGAATCCTGGGGTGGGAAAAAACTGGGAGAGAGCAACCCAGAAGGCCATGAGTAGAGAGAACGGCCTGGTGGGACAGCACGAGAGAGAGTGGACCCTAATGGGACGTTACAACATCATATAAATATCATTATTTATCAAAGTACCGAGTATGTCGTCCTTACTAAAGAAGGAATCACCCTTGGTAAATCTAACAAATAAGTGATGAATACATATTCCCCTTTATTATCTTACGACATAAGAGAACACATCAATATCTGAAGTCTTGATTATTTTCTTGGTCAGTATTCAAATAATCTTCTCCTCTGAGGTCCATTCAATACTTACGAAGTACTAGTGTAATTCATCAGTCAAAGATCAATGGAATCAAAACCACACTACACTTTTTTACCAACTGGTTGTTCAATTCTGTCTAGACTGTGAATTAATTATTTATATTTTACAAGAAACCGATAATGTGATCTTTCTGTTCGACACATGAAACCGCATTATCTGCAATGTAAAATTAAGAAATTATGTTCGCATAAATAAATTAACTACGAACATACACACATCTCATTCAAAATGGAATTGGGAGTAATCACAAAGCCGAGCTTCTACAATACTCCCACAATCTCCCACTTATACTTTAATGCTCTTGGCTTATCTAAGTATACACTATTTTAATCTTTATTTTCAAAGAACTGTTCTTCTAACTGCCATTCATCTGACTCCCAATCCCTTAACATGGTCATCAACTGCTTTTGCTAGAAAGCCAATTCTTAAAGGATCTACTTGGTCGTCTATTGACATAATTAAGCGACAAACATCTACCCTTTTGCGATCATTTGCAATGGGTTGTACTTGCTCTATGCAATTACTTGCTTTATGAACTTGTGATTCCTATATGTTTGCAACTGCACCAACTGTCATCACAATCAAATTGTGATCTGACTTGGTCAAATGAGGATTTCACATTTCTAATCCAATGGAGAGTCAAACATCTTACATTGCTTGCGCTTCAGAAAGGGACATACTGATTTTCTACGGTGGAATCTGTTAATGTTTTACTGCTTGACATTCCTCCAAACCATTGGCTCCTCACAAGTAAACACAAATCTGTAGGTGGATTTTACTTATTGTTCATGTCTGCTTAGAAATCAGAATCCTGTATAATCCATAGTCTACTTGTGGTTCGTTTGGTAACTCGACATGTTATCCTTAGCCCAGTTACGGTCACTGATTATATGTTCTACCATGAACCAAAGCTTCCATCTAGGATTCCTTTGATATGTATTAACTATGCACATGATAATAATAAATATCAGGCCTCATTTACTGCATTGCATATGGGACCCCCTCAGTGTCAAGCATGCCACGAATGAGCCTTATGACAGTATAGAGATACGAAGTTTGTGTAGTCGTAACATTTCTTTCTCGTGATCCTTGAACTGAAAAACATGTGTCGACTTTCTGCTTTCACTCTTAGCTATCTTATTCTGTTAAGTCAATTCATTCATCTAGTCCCTGCAAGATACATGTCTAGCTTTGATATGTTCTGTCTTCTTATTCAAATTGCAGACTTCCCTCGATCTTATTGGCAACGGACCCCATTGCTACAGCCATGTGATCCATCAACCATTAGAGTCTTTCAAGTGCTTTCATGTCCCTGAATAGCATTTCAATTATCGGGGTCCACACAATCATAGGAATTTGGGCTGCATTTATGACTTGTTGTGGGATACCATACGGATTTAGGATCTCGGGAAGAGCCTATCCCACCAAAATGCAATAACAGTCTGGTCTTTTCCCTCAATACCCCTCACAATCTCCTCCATAGAAGGATTGCGGGGGAGTAGCCACTCTCCAAGATCTCTGTATCGTATAGCTCCACATGATCCTCTTCAGGAATCGAATTATTTTTTGAACGTGGCAGACTAGTTTGATAGGTCTATCGCCGCGTTTGACACTTCTCCTGCCTCTAAAATAATTGGACCTAGATGAAGTTCGCTAATCGGGGACTCTGCCGCTCCTCCCTTAAATGGAGGAGTAATTTGCACCTCTTTCTCTTCCTACCTAACAGGAGTAGTACAATAGCACATTTTCTCCGCGCTCACCACACACCGACATTATTGTAACACCCCGCCCTACTAGTATTTGAATACTGAAAATCAGGGTAAAATTTTCGCTTTTGTTTTCGAAATATTGTGCGAGTTGGTTTTCGAAAATACTTTCTTACTTGCGGGATGCTACGAAAACTTTCTTAACTTACTATCTCGGACATAAATAAAACATGTAACCAAACGAGCCACTACGGCAATAAAGTGGTTATACATGCAGTCCGTCTGTCTCGAACTGAAACTTAGCGGAAGCTAACAGAATAATACTTATTACACACATACATGTTACATACAAATTCATGATTTTTAAAACATAAGAGGTGTGTAAAAATACCCACTGCTCATAACTACACTTGCCACGTCTACTCACCCGGCACACTGGACTCCGACAATTGAAATAAGAAAGACTGTGGGAGTGTGAGCACATCTGCATGCTCGTGGGAAAACTGGAACTGTAATAATCTTAACTGTAAACATAAACTTAAATGCGGCATAAAATAAATAAGTTGTATTGTACTGTAAACATTTCTTAAACTTTAACTTTAGTCAAAAGACCCTTACTCGGCCCCCGGCCGCTCGTGTGCACACCCCGAATGGGATATTAAGGCCCTTGGTCTCCACCGGGCACCAAATGGAATATTAAGGCCCTCGGCCTCCACTTGGGAAATATACTATCTCGAACATACCTCAGTCATGATACAGTAATTAGAGATGATGTGGATCCAGTACATGACCCCCACATCTCCACAAGACCAGTACTGAGTAAGACAGCATCAATAATACACTAGGTCATGGCTTCAATATATAAGAGCTGAACTAAAATCTATGGTCAGAAGACCCTCGGCCCTCGGTCGCTCGTGTGCACACCCCGATGGGATATTAGGGCCCTTGGCCTCCACCGAGCACCAGATGGGATATTAAGGCCCTCGGCCTCCACCTGGGAGATATACTAGACCAAAAACGGGATAATTCAACCGTTTGGGTAAATTTCTTACTAATGTACCTTATACGGGATAACTGAAATGCGCAATGTCACGCCCTGTAAAGGCTCCCACCTGGTATACTGAAAATAGCTAGAAAGTGCTGGAACTGAAGTATCGGTCGGAGGCTCGACTCTCCTTAAGCTACATAAACATATAAGTAAAAATATGCTAAGTATTGTGCTCAAAATAATTATTCTATATGCTCGATCTAAATGCTTGACCCAGATGAATTTAGACTGTTAAGGGATTTTTCTTAAAAATATTCTAAGTCCGGAATATTAACTGGTATACTTGAATTGACTGGTTTGGCTCGAAAAAATACTAAAAATTCTCAGGAACACGCTCGGACCGGGAAAAATCGAACCAAACAGCTCGGACTAAAAACTGACTCGAACCGCCGGTCGAACCGGCCGGTTCAACCGGGCGTTGCCCTAGGCGCTGCTGGGTGCGGCTGGCACGACCTTGGCACTGGTCGTGCCTCTCGGGTGCTGCTGGGCACGGTCGAGGCTCACTGGGTGTCCTGGGGGTGCACTGGGCACGCCACTGGCACGGACTGGGCTCACTGGGTGCACTGGGGGTGCACTGGGCACGCCACTGGCATGGACTGGCACGGGGCCGGCACTGCACGCGCGGTAGGCACGGCTAGTGACCGTAATCGACCCTGTCCAACTATTTCTCAAGTTTTCTAGTGACATGCAACATGTATCAACATAATATGAAGAAAAAGGCTTAAAAATGCTAAGAAGCCCTAGGAGTTCTCGGGTCTATATACATGTGGTCCGGTAGGGCCGATTAGGCACGTGTGGACCTAGGGTCACCGAACCCACTACTCTATCTTGCATAAAAGACTATGGCCGAGTTATATACATGTAAAAACATGATTTTTAAGGCTAAGATGATAGGCTTAACATGCATGTACATTAAAGGGGCTCGGGGAGCTAAAAATCGCATATATTCGAGGGCTAGTTGACCGAGTAAATGAACTCCAAAAATTCTCAAACTTACACATCTTATTTCTCATGATTTTTAAGGGACATTTAGCTACCAATCTCTGGTTTTCTATGCTTGAGGCTAAAATTAATATGGTATTTAATTCCTTAAAATCGAAACTCATGGGAAGTGACATGCTTGGGTTCATTTCTCTTCATGATAAATCATGTATTATCATATAATGACTATTGAAAGAGGGTTGGCCGAACTTACCTTCACCAAAGAAGGAAAATGGCTGCTACAGACTGGATAGGGCTTGTTTCGGGTCTAGAGGGACAAGGGCTTGATTTGGTTGATAATGGCTGAGGACAATGAGCTCAAAAGACTTATAAAATCCTAAGAAACAATTATAAAATGATAAGCCTCGTGAGAACTTGCTTGGAGAATGACATGGCCGGGTCTCCTCTCCTCCGAGTGCGCGCGGGTTCGGAAATGGCCAAGGTAAGAGGTCTCGGTTTTTCCCTTCCTTCTCTCAATATTTGCTTAGTGTTCTAAGTGCCAAATGCTGGAAAAATGCTGAGGAGAAAGTCTTTAATAGTTGGTCAAGGTTGGAGTGAGAAATGAGGCTAATGGGGGACAACACACCATCTCATGTGCCTTGGTCTTGAGGAGAGGACCAACATGTCTTCTTGGGTGGTGAAAGCACGGTTTTTGGATGGGTCTTGAAGGTGTAACCGTTGTCTGGTAGCAGCCCTTAGGTAGTGGGGGACATTTGCTTCTTCCAAGGTAATATAATAATACTATGTCTCCCACTAACTTAGCCTAGAGCCATTTGACTTTGACCACGACTTCTTCAGGGCCAATTGGGCTGAATTTAAACCTTAGCAAGTGGGTTACAATTCCACAAATTTGGGCCCGAGAGAAGTGGGCCGGATGTGGCTGATTTGGGATCAAGAAGTGGGCTTGGTCGCTGTCTGGGCGCGCTGGGCGCTGGGCCTCAGGCGCGGCATCTGCTACTGGGCGTTGAGGGGTGCTGGACTGTTGGGCCTACGGGCTGGCCTGCTGGGCGCGTGCGGGGCGCTGGGCTGCGTGGCTGGGCGCGTGGTCAGGGCCTGCTGCACGGGGACCATGGGCTCGACGAGTGAATGACACTTGGACCGATTTTTGAGGCTTTTCTTGTGTCCAAATGACTTAGAAAAATATACCAAGTGTTGTTTAGGCTTAGGCTTGGTCTCGGACCTCGACCCGGAACCTTGGGCGGGGTCGCGGCTCGAATGCTCGGTTAACTTCTCTGTTTTCCGAACGAGGTCTAGGACTTGAATTCGCACTTCATAATACTTAGAAAATTCTAAGTATTATGCTATTAGGACTCGGCATGTTCTAAGGCTAGATAACTAGGGTTCGGAACGAACGAAACTTGATTCGAATAAAATATCCGAATACTTAATACGAACTTAATATATTGAGCACTTAGCATATACTTAATAAATCTTGAATTTCTGAAAATTACGAATTTCACTTAAAAGTTGAGCAGTGAAAATCGTCTTAATAACATAATAATAATCGTGGTGTTACAATTGTACTCCCATTTACCTCGTTCTTGTACTCTAACGATGCCCTGAGGATGTTGTCGATCTTATGATACCCCCTGTATTTGTTTGTGTTTTCTAAAATTTTAGATCCTCCCCTGTTTCTATATTCTTTAATAGAGGAAGCCCCAAGAAAATTTTTCATTGGATAAAATACTGCAAAAATAAGACAATCTCACAAGTCCACTCCAGTTACTAAGGGCAATCGATTCAAACGACCTTGGTCGAGAAAGTTATCTGGTTCAATCGTCGTATCGACCCATGTTGGATGCAACCCTGCTGAAGATAACTCTTCAACCATTTTTAGCCGTTTGCAACACTTTTTGGGTTTTTTCAAACTCAAAACGGACTCCAGTCTCCCTTTGAATCTTGCGGTCAAAAGCAGCACTGTTTTCACCACTATATACGTAAAGAAAGCAGTTACGACGATTAACTAAGAAACAAGAAAAAGTTATTTAATGCTACAGACACTTACAGATTTCTTTCACCAACTCAAGAGGATATTGAAGGCTTCAGCAATCTCCAAACCTTCCGATGATGGTGGTGTTTTCCAGTCTTCGGACACCCAGAACCACTCCTACTTTCATTTGTGATGAGACTCCAGGAGATTTGCTACCAAGCCGTCATACTTATCATCCCTTGGTGCCAGATGGAAGCTCCCGAAACCTCCATTAGACGTTTTCCACATCAAAATTCATTCAGCTCCTCCACCGATGGGTAGGAACATCCTTTTTTTATGGAAAAGTACAAGGAGAGAGCACAACCGATACTAGGTGCATGTTTGTTTATAGATTTTTTTTAAAAAAAAAAATCAACATTTTAACTCAACCACTTTTTTTTACTCAACTTTAACTCAACCCCACTTTCATCAATAATATCAATATAATTAAAGAATATCAATCAATCATTCATAAACACCACATCAACCTTAATTCACTATTCATCCACTCACATTATTTTAACTAACTATCACTTCAAATCATCTCTCTCCTATTTTTACATCAAATCAATTTAATTATTTTATTTTAAATATTATTTTAAAATACCCGCTAACAACTAATCATACCAATTTTGTCAAAATTAACCAGACGAAACCAAAAAATCCAAACAAAACTAAAAATTTCTATAAACAAACATGCACTAGGTGTTCGGATGGATCTGGCTCACGCCGACCCCCCATTCCTGCATATACTCCTCCAACACCTTGGGCAAGGAGAATCTCAAACCTGAAATCATTGATTCCATATGTACAGTGACACTCCTCGATGGCACCTTAAGATTTTTCTTTAGTTTGACCACAACGACATCTTTCAGAATGCTTGGTATTTCTGGTTCTTCTAGAGGAGGCCTTCTCCAAAAGCCTCAAGTGTTGGTCTGGCAGATTCTTCTTTAATCCACGCTTGTATCTCATGAATCCCGCTTGCAACAGCAATCGACTCTCTTACCTGGCCATCCCGACCATCCCTTTACGACACTTCTACTGCCTCCATACCAATGTCCTGGCTGCTCTCTAACATAACAATGACCACCAATGAGAAAAATAGATTTATGCCAATGGTTTATTTTCTTGAGCACAAATTTCTTGCTTCGAAAGTTGTGGAGCGAAAACCTTAAAACAAGGGAAAATGAAAAAAAACCCATTTATTGCCCAAAAGTAACAGAAAGAATCGTGCATCGTGATAATACAAACATCGCCGCCTCTAAAGACTGCCACCCACCCCACAAAAAGATGTGTCTTCCCAATCACTCTCTGTCCTCCTTAATGAAAACCAGAGCCCTTGGGAATCATGGGCTGATAATCGAGGTTCAAACATCCAATGTCCTGTTGGATTTTAGGCGTACAAATCAATCGCACGCGTAGCGGAATTTTAAATTTTTCTTACCACCAACGAATCCTTTCAGGTGAAGACGCTAGGAATCCTAGATCCAGAAAGCTAGAGAGTGTTTTATTTTACGATGTATCTTTCTTCTCTCATCTATATCATTGTTAAAGACTACAGTGAGATAATGACCTATTTATAATTAGGTCAAACCTAATTATATGGGCCCTAGGGAATCCTATAGCCCAATATGTAATTGGACCTAATCCAATTAATGATTTAATTAAGTATAATTCTAATTTAACTTAATTACATATTTTCTATCCAATAGAAAATAATCTCATTACTCAAAATAAATATTCCAATCTAATTGAATATTTAACACTCGATTCACTCTTACCCGGAAAATAGATTACATATTGTGTGACCCTATAGGCCTTCATATATTGACATTAATCTAAATTATGATCCTTATGAAACTCCTAGACTGCGTCGAAGGACGAACTCAAAATATGAAGTACGTTTATATAGACAAAGCAAACAAACCTTTGGTGTAGAATTCAATAGTGATACCGTCCCTTCATTCACGAACCGCTCGATTAAGCTTAAAACTTGACATGTGTCTATCCAAACAGCTTAATCATTTTATCTCATCTTACTGGTTGATAATATCTATTATATTTGAACATCATTTCAAATAAAATCACGTGTATTGGCCAATGACTTTATCAACCTAGTATAGAGAAAACGAGTATTCTCTCGAAACCATATTCGAGGAATGATCCTATCTTAGCTGAACTACTAATTCCATGTATATCGTGACCAACCCAACACAAGTCCGTATCTACCCATAAGAGCGTAAGCATTGGACTAGGTCTAAGCAAATCACTCTATACATGAATTGCGTATTGACCTCAAGTCAAAGGACTATTACACCATTCCACACACCGATACTCCCATAGACACATAAACAAATGGTTCATCGGTAGGGTATGTCAATACTCTCCAAAGTATCTGTCACACCCCACCTTACTACTAGCTTTGAAAAATCAGAGTAAAATTTTTGTTTTTATTTTCGAAAGAACGTGCGAGCTGGGTTTTCGAAAATACTGACTTATTGCAGGATGTGGCAGATAAAAACTTAAACTGAACTCGGGCTTGCCCACATACATAATAAAAACATGCAACCAGACTGTCCGCTCGCGGATTATGGAATTATACATGCATAGTCTGTACTGTCTCGCACTGTCTAGAAAAACTCGCTGGCGGAAGCATCCGAAATACGAATACATAACATGCGTACATAAACTGAATAAAATACACATGATCATAAATCTAGGACATAAAAATGCTGGTAAAATATGTCCGACTCTCATGACCACGCTGCGCCACATCTGTGCTCATCCGACACGCTCGACTCCGCCTCCTGAAAAACATAATGGGGGCGTGAGCAAACCACTATGCTCCGCAAAGACCAGTACTAAACAAAACATCATCTATAATAACGTATCATGAAACATAAATATATAAGAGCTGAAACTGTAAACTGATCTCTGATGTCTGATCTGATCTGTGGTCAAAAGACCCTCGGCCGTAGCCGCTCGTGTGCACACGCCGATGGGGTATAAAGGGCCTCGCCCCTCCCAACGGTCATCAGGTGGGTAAAAAGGCCTCGGCCACCCAACCCGGAACTAAACTGTCTCAAACATACCTCTGCCATGGTACAGATATTATCTATGATGTGACATCCAGTACATGACCCCCACCTGAAAACTTAGAATCTGATATGCAAGTGCGGATGCTGGAGTAGCGGTCGGAGGCTCGACTCTCCTTAGGCTACATAAATATTTAAGCAAAATAATGCTAAGTATAATGCTCAGAATATTTAATTATATGCTAAAATGCTCGGACTTGTCTACGCGATTAAACTGGACTGGACTGGCTCGGAAAAATACTGAAATTTCCAGAACTGGACTCGGATCAGAAATCACGAATCAAAATTGACTCGAACCGTCGGTCGATCCGGCCGGTTCGCTGGCTGGCCGGACCGCCGGCTCAACTGGGCCGGGCGGTCGGGCTGGGTTCTGCTAGACCGGGCTCGGTCCCGTGCCGGGCCAGCTGGTGCCCGGGCACGGCGCTGGGCACGGCTGGTGCGACCGGGCTCGGTCCCTGGGGCCGCTGGACATGTCTTGGCGCGGACTGGCGCTGGTGGGCACGGCCAGGGGCTGCTGGCACGGCCCGGGCACGACTGGTGCCCCTCGGGTGCGTGCTGGGCACGGCCGAGGCTCGACTGAGGCGCTGTCGTGCGGCTGGGCACGGACAGGCACTGGCCAGACACTGCTGGCACGGGGAAGGCACGGACAGAGACCACACGGGCGCTGCCGGGTGTCCCCGAGGTCACTGGGCACTCGGGCATGCTGCTGGGGCATGCACCGAGGCCAACTGGGCTCAGCTGGCCCGGCTCGGGTCAGCCCTGGACTTGGCACGAGGCTCTGGCACGAGACCTCGTGCACTGGGGCTTGCACGGGCGCTGCCGGGCGCCGTGCGCATGGCTGGGCACGCTGGGTGCCATGGCCACGCGTGCTGGGGCTACTGGGGCTTATGCTTGGCACACGGGCACGCACTGGGCGCTGCGGGCGCTGTTGCGTGCACGCGGGCTGTGCCTCGCGCCTACCGGGCGCGGGCACTGGCTAAGGCTACCCTCTGCAGGCACGGACAGGCACTGGGGCCGGGCACTACCGCACTACATGCGCGGACAGTGACCAGGGCCGGCCCTTGCCGGACCTCCGGTGACTTTTCCGGTGACATGCATGACATAACAACTTTATATGATAAATGTGCTACAAAAATGCTAAGAAACACTAGTGGACCCCGGGTCCACTTGCATGTTCACTCGGTAGGGCTTATACGGCCCGTACGAGCACTTGACGTCCGAACGAACATTCATAACTTACAAAACTACTCAGGGCCGAATGTTATACATCACAAATGATGACTATAATGGCTAACACTTAGGTCATAACATGCATGTATTGTACTAAGCCTCGGGAGTGAAAATTCACATAAAATCATAAGCATTTTGACTAAGGTAATGAACTCCAATTATATTCAAATTTTTACACCATCAATGGCATGATATTTAAAGGTGATTTAACAAACATTTTCAACTTAGGCATGCTTGCTACTCAATTTTCATTTTTAAGGTCATTTATTTCAAAAATTCGTAAATCACATATAATGACATGCATGGCTCGGTTTTTCTTCATGAAAAATCTTAAAATGTCATAAAATAATTTATGAACTCAAAAATCCCGAGCTTACCTCGGTTAGAATGGGAAAAATGGTGCTAGGGCTCGAAATGGCTTGGTACGGCTTTGAATGATTTATCTCGAGTTGGTGTGTGATTTGGCCGAGCCTTTTGAACTCCCAAGACTTAGAAAAATCTAAGGAATGCTCAGATGCTGCTAAGCCTCGAGAGAAAATGGCTGGAACACGAGGTGGCTGCCTTCTCTCCTTCCCCGGGGCGCGCGCGCGGGCAGCAGGGCTGGTAGCTTTGCTCTCGGTTTTCTCCTCCCTCCTCACTATTTTTCTCGAGCTCCAAATTGTGTAAGAGCTTAAAATGGACTAAGGGAGGGGTCTTAAATAGGTGTTGGGGGCGGAGCTTACTATGTTGGTCAAGGGAGACAAATTAAGTGGGTTTAACCACATCACTTTCATGGGGACTTGGGGAGGAAAAGAGCACGACTTTGGGTGGACTTCTGGTGCATTTTCAGAGCATAATGGGCAGGGAATAAGTGTGGGATAGTGCTCTAGTCGTTGGTCCAAGACAAAGGGGACAATCTCTTACATAAGTGAATAAAATAATAGTGTGCCCATGCTCCACTTTGGGCTAATGATGGTTGACTTAGGCTAAACTTGCTTAGGGCCAATTTAGCTTAACATAACCCTTATTAAGTCCCTAACATTCGCCACTAATGGTACATGAAAGAAGTGGGCCGGACCTCCTCCATTTGGGCTCAAAATGGTGGGCTGGCAGTGCTGCCGCTGGGCTGCTGGGGCGCGGCACTGGGCCTGGGCGCGAGGGGCTGCTGGGCTGCGCGGGGACGTGCTGGGCTGGCGCGGGTAGCGGGCTGCGCGCGGGAAAAAGGGCTGCTCGCGTGTGGTGGTCTTGGGCCGAGTCCTAAGGCACTCCAAGGGTCCAAGAACACTTAGAATTATTTCCAAACTTTTGCCAAGGCTTTGGCATGGCTTGGACAATGCTTGGAGGCCTTGGGCGCGGCTCGAGGCGCGATGGCGCGGCACGGGCGCGGGGGCTCAGGTAGGCTATTAGGGCTCGGTTTAAATGCTTCCCAAGGACCTTCCAACACTTAGAAAAATATTCTAAGTATTAAAATACCATTCTTGGCTATGACTTAGGAAAATATACTCGGACCAAAAACTAGGGTTCAGATCCGGTAAATTCTCGAAATGGCTAAATCTCACTTATCAGTCCAAATAAGTGGATTTATCTTGACTTATACTTGACTTAGAAAAATTCCAAAGAGTGATCTATCAAACTTGGAATTAATTTAGCATTTAGCATATAAAATATAACTCAAAATTTCTGAAAATTACGGATTTCACTTATAGTCGAGCAGTGAAACCGTTCTAAATATTATTTCTGAACTGGGGCGCTACAACCTATCCTCCTTAAAAAATTTCCGTCCTCGGAAATACAAAACCAAAGTACTAATGCCAGAACCCCTACTACATAACTATATACATCAAAACAGAAAATAGAAAGTACATAAATGCACAACTGAAAAATATCAAAACTCGAAATCTGGATAACGAGCTCTGATCTCGGCCTCTCTCTCCCAAGTGGCTTCTGACTCGTCATGGCGACTCCAGCAAACTTTGACTAGCTCTATATCTCTGTTCCTCAGCTGACGGACCTTTCGGTCCAGAACTGCTATCGGCCGCTCATCATATGTCAGGTTCTGCCCGACCTCTAGCCCGTCAGAGTTCACTACGTGGCTCGGGTCATACACGTACTTCCTCAACATCGACACATGGAAGACGTTGTGTACACCCGAGAGCTCTGGGGGTAATGCCAGACGGTAGGCGGTGACACCAACTCGTTCGAGAATCTCAAAGGGCCCTATGAATCGGGGCTGCAGCTTCCCCCTCTTCCCGAATCGGACAACGCCCTTCATCGGCGTGATCTTCAGGAACACTTTATCTCCCTGCTCGAACTCAAGCTCCCTTCTACGCTTGTTAGCGTAGGCCTTCTGTCGGCTCTGAGCCTCTCTCAATCTTTCTCGGATCTCGGCGACCTTCTGCACTGTGTCCTCGATCAGCTTGGGACCGAGAACCTGCTTCTCGCTGACCTCATCCCAATAAAGGGGTGAGCAGCACTTGCGACCGTATAAAGCTTCGAATGGCGCCATCTTGATCGACGAGTGGTAGCTGTTGTTATAGGCAAACTCCACAATGGGTATCAACTGCTCCCACGAACCACCATGCTCAAGGACACAAGCTCGGAGCATGTCCTCAAGCGTCTGGATAGTCCGTTCCGACTGACCGTCGGTCTGTGGATGATAGGCGGAGCTAAACTTCAGCTTCGTCCCCATGGACTCGTTCAGACTCTCCTAAAAATGGCCGGTAAATCGAGGATCTCTATCTGATATAATCTCGGCTGGCACGCCGTGGAGTCGAACGATTCCCTGGAGATACACATCGGCTAGCTGCTCCATGGACATGTCCATCCTGACAGGCATGAAATGGGCCGACTTCGTCCGTCGATCCACAACTACCCATACTGCGTCATGATGCTTGGCCGACATCGGCAAACCCGTGACAAAGTCCATGGTCAGCTTCTCCCACTTCCACTGCGGGATCTCTAAAGGCTGCAAGAGACCCGGTGGAACCTTACGCTCAGCTTTCACTTGCTGGCAGATCAGACACTTCTCAACAAACTCAGCGACATCTCTCTTTATCCCCTTCCACCAGAAGGACCTTTTTAGGTCGTGATACATCTTGGTGCTACCGGGGTGCGCCAAGTAAGGAGCAGTATGCGCCTCAGTCAAGATTTTCTTCTTCAGGGCCTCGACATTTGGCACAACGATCCTCCCCTTGTACTCCAAGGCACCATCTGTGCCTCGGTAGAAACCCTCAACTCCTCCGGCATGAATCTTCGCCCCCATCGAGCGAATGAACTCGTCGAAGGCTTGATCCCGCCGGATCCTGTCTCGCAACGTGGGCCACATTCTCATCGCTCGAATACCTCCCACAACTGGTAACTTGGGAGGTGATTCGACCACCTCTAGCTGCATCCGGGCGAACTCATGAATCAACTGACGCTGCTGAGTGATCATACAGGTCAGCTCGTCCTTTCCTTTCCGGCTGAGGGCGTCAGCAACTACGTTCGCTTTACCCGGATGATAGTTGATGGTACAGTCATAATCTTTCACCAGCTCCAACCATCGCCGCTGGCACATGTTGAGATCCTTCTGGGTGAAGATATACTGTAAGCTCTTGTGGCATGTATAAATCTCGTAGTGGCCCCCGTACAAATAGTGCCTCCAAATCTTCAGGGCGTGAACCACTGCTGCCAACTCAAGATCGTGAGTCGGGTAGTTCACCTCGTGCGGCTTTAGCTGACGGGAAGTATAAGCCACAACCCTGCCATCTTGCATCAAAACACAGCCTAGACCCTTCTTCGAGGCATCACTATAGATAGTGAAACCCTGTGTGGGGTCCGGAATGGTCAACACGGGTGCCGTCGTAAGCCTCGCTTTGAGCTCCTGGAAGCTCGACTCGCAACGACTATCCCACTCAAATTTCACCGATTTCCTCGTCAGACGAGACAAGGGCAGGGCAATCTTCGAAAACCCCTCGATGAAGCGTCTATAATAGCCTGCCAAACCGAGAATACTCCGAACCTCGGTGGCATTTCTCGGCGTCGACCAGTTCCTAACGGCTTCAATCTTGCTCGGGTCAACCTCAATCCCTCTAGAGGTGACAATGTGGCCTAGAAAAGCCACTCGGTCAAGCCAAAATTCGCATTTGGAGAACTTGGCGTACAACTTCTCACGCCTAAGAGTCTCCAAAACTGTCCTCAGGTGCTCCTCATGCTGCTCCGGGCTGCTGGAATAGACCAAAATGTCATCAATGAAGACGATGACAAACTGGTCCAGGAATGGATGGAAGACACGGTTCATGAGATCCATGAATACCGCTGGCGCATTGCTCAAGCCAAACGGCATCACAACGAACTCATAATGGGCGTATCGGGTTCTGAAAGCAGTCTTGGCCACATCAGCCTCTCTGATCTTCAGCTGATGGTAGCCAGAGCGGAGATCGATCTTGGAAAAGACGTTGGCTCCCCTCAGCTGATCGAATAAATCCTCAATTCTGGGAAGCGGATACTTGTTCTTCACCGTCAACCGGTTCAAATCCCGGTAGTCGATGCACATCCTCATAGACCCATCCTTCTTCTTGACAAAGAGGACAGGGGCTCCCCAAGGTGATACGCTCGGTCGGATAAAACCGAGACTCAAAAGCTCCTGAATCTGAGCCTTCAACTCCTGAAGCTCTTTCGGCGCCATGCGATACGGCGCTTTCGACACTGGTCCCGCTCCGGGGACCAAGTCGATGGTGAACTCCACCTGGCGGTTAGGTGGTCCTCCCGGGAGCTGATCGGGAAAAACGTCCACAAACTCTCGGACAATGGGAATATCTCCAGGAGACAGCTTCTCCGAAGACTCCCCAACGATATTGACAAGAAATCCCTGACAATCCTCTCGCTGCATGTACTTCGTCGCTTTCGCCATGGAAATAACGCGCGGCAAGGTTCTAGACTTCGTCCCGAAAAACATGATGTGGTCTCCCTCAGATAAGTGTAGCGTCACCTCCCGGTCGCGACAATGGATGTCACCACGGTACCTCGTCAACCAATCCATGCCAAGAATCAGGTCGAAGTCATTCATATCGATCACAAACGCGTCTACAACTAGAGTTCGACCTCCGATATCAATGCTAAGGTTCTTGGCCAGGGAACTCGTAACTATCTTCCTTTCCGAGGCGAGACTGATCTCGAGAGGGTCGACAGCACTCACTCCCTGGGCTCCTAAGGCAGATAAGCACTTGGTCGAGACGAACGAATGTGTCGCCCCGGTATCGAATAAAGCAAAGATTGGAGTATGGAACAAGGACAACATGCCAGACATGGTACCTGGCTGCTCTGCGGCCTGCTCCTGGTCAAATGCGTAAATATGAGCGGGTGCTCCACGCTGCTGCTGCTGTCCTGGGGGTCTCTGGGCTGGCTGTCTGGGTGCTGGCTGTCTGTGCGCTGGCTGTCTCGGGGCTGGTGGTCTCTGGTCCTGCTGTGGCTGAGGGCGGTCTGGGCAATCTCTGATACGGTGGCCTGGGCGGCGGCAATGGAAGCATATATCCTGCCCGGCAAGACACTCCCCGCGGTGCGGACGTCCACAGGTAGCACATGCCGGCAGGTCCTGTCGGGCTGGCTAGCCTCCCTGAGCTGGGCCTCTCTGTCTGCGGTTCCTCTTGTCCTTGCGACCGTCCCACTTTCTCTTGTTCGTCTGCTGAGCTGGCTGGGGTGGCGGAATAGCGGCTGGCTGTATGGCTGGTGGCTGGGCACGGGTGTCTCTCAGAATGCACGCCTCGATCTGCTGAGCACGCTCAACAGTCTCAGCGTAGTCAAGGAAGCCATTGCTGGTGATCAAGAGTCTGATGTTGCTCCTCAAACCATCGAGGAATTGTGCTGCCTTCTTCTCCTCCGTATCAACAAGATGCGAAGCAAAGGCACTCTTACGAGCGAACTCGCGCTCGTACTCGTCCACTGAACGCTCATCCTGCTGGAGAGCGGCAAACTCCCGTGCCATCCTCTGCTTGAAATGGCGAGGATAGAACTTGTCCTCCAGTATCGTCTTAAACTGAGCCCATCTCATAGCGTCACGCTCATCCTCCGTGCGTAAACGCCAGTAATCCTCCCACCAGTCTCCAGCGGCTCCCTCTATCTGCAGTTCGGCGCACGCCATCTTGTGCGCCTCAGAAATCCCCATAATACGAAAGATCCTCTCCATCTTCCGGATCCACTCGGCCACGGCTAACGGGCCACTCTCCCCAGTGAAACGGGGCGGATCATAGGTACGGAATCGGCTGACCACAACAGCCTGGTCCGGCTCAACTGGTGCCTGGGGATCTCTGCGGGGCGGCATTCTGAAATTCGGGAAACGCTTGAATTGATTAGTATAGCCGATTAAGAAATAGCCATACTACTCTTGAAATAATAAAGAAATAATATCCGAAATCACCTAGCTTGGCTAGAGTTCCGGTATACTTAAACTGCTATGTTCTGGCTCATACTAGAGTTCTGACTTAGTCTAGAGTCCTTGGACTTAACTGTTCTAGAGTCCTGTTTAGAGTTCTTGTCTTAGCTTATCTTTCTAGAGTTCTCCATCTAGAGTTCTTTCTTTTCTTATAGGAGGATAGTTATCTAGGCCCCATACTGGAACTGATTTTAGCACTTGCAAAAGTTAAACTGAGTCAGGTGACTTACCTCGGAGTCGGCGCGGATGAGCGTGGCGTGGTCATGCTTTTCTAAACATTGAAAGTATGCAGAAACGCAAATCTGCGCTCTGATACCACCTTCTGTCACACCCCACCTTACTACTAGCTTTGAAAAATCAGAGTAAAATTTTCGTTTTTATTTTCGAAAGAACGTGCGAGCTGGGTTTTCGAAAATACTGACTTATTGCAGGATGTGGCAGATAAAAACTTAAACTGAACTCGGGCTTGCCCACAGACATAATAAAAACATGCAACCAGACTTTCTGCTCGCGGATTATGGAATTATACATGCATAGTCTGTACTGTCTCGCACTGTCTAGAAAAACTCGCTGGCGGAAGCATCCGAAATACGAATACATAACATGCGTACATAAACTGAATAAAATACACATGATCATAAATCTAGGACATAAAAATGCTGGTAAAATATGTCCGACTCTCATGACCACGCTGCGCCACATCTGTGCTCATCCGACACGCTCGACTCCGCCTCCTGAAAAACATAATGGGGCGTGAGCAAACCACTATGCTCCGCAAAGACCAGTACTGAACAAAACATCATCTATAATAACGTATCATGAAACATAAATATATAAGAGTTGAAACTGTAAACTGATCTCTGATGTCTGATCTGATCTGTGGTCAAAACACCCTCGGCCGTAGCCGCTCGTGTGCACATGCCGATGGGGTATAAAGGGCCTCGCCCCTCCCAACGGTCATCAGGTGGGTATAAAGGCCTCGGCCACCCAACCCGGAACTAAACTGTCTCAAACATACCTCTGCCATGGTACAGATATTATCTATGATGTGACATCCAGTACATGACCCCCACCTGAAAACTTGGAATCTGATATGCAAGTGCGGATGCTGGAGTAGCGGTCGGAGGCTCGACTCTCCTTAGGCTACATAAATATTTAAGCAAAAATAATGCTAAGTATAATGCTCAGAATATTTAATTATATGCTAAAATGCTCGGACTTGTCTACGCGATTAAACTGGACTGGACTGGCTCGGAAAAATACTGAAATTTCCGGAACTGGACTCGGATCAGAAATCACGAATCAAAATTGACTCGAACTGTCGGTCGAACCGGCCGGTTCGCTGGCTGGCCAGACCGCCGGCTCAACTGGGCCGGGCGATAG
>BKCP01005350.1:267501-287114 GCA_008636005.1 Striga asiatica | reverse complement strand
TTTTTGGGACACTTTAATAGTATTATAATGGGTCACAAGGGGTCTGGACAGAATGGAGCATGCATGGGGGACAAACTCTTACAAGGGTGAATAAAATATTCAAAGACCCATGCTCCACTTTGCAAGCTTAATGGAGTTGACTTAGCTTAATCTTTCTTAGGGCTAATTAAGCTTAACATAACCCTTATTAAGTCCCTAACATTCGCCACTAATGGTACATGAAAGAAGTGGGCCGGACCTCCTCCATTTGGGCTCAAAATGGTGGGCTGGCAGTGCTGCCGCTGGGCTGCTGGGGCGCGGCACTGGGCCTGGGCGCGAGGGGCTGCTGGGCTGCGCGGGGACGTGCTGGGCTGGCGCGGGTAGCGGGCTGCGCGCGGGAAAAAGGGCTGCTCGCGTGTGGTGGTCTTGGGCCGAGTCCTAAGGCACTCCAAGGGTCCAAGAACACTTAGAATTATTTCCAAACTTTTGCCAAGGCTTTGGCATGGCTTGGACAATGCTTGGAGGCCTTGGGCGCGGCTCGAGGCGCGATGGCGCGGCACGGGCGCGGGGGCTCAGGTAGGCTATTAGGGCTCGGTTTAAATGCTTCCCAAGGACCTTCCAACACTTAGAAAAATATTCTAAGTATTAAAATACCATTCTTGGCTATGACTTAGGAAAATATACTCGGACCAAAAACTAGGGTTCAGATCCGGTAAATTCTCGAAATGGCTAAATCTCACTTATCAGTCCAAATAAGTGGATTTATCTTGACTTATACTTGACTTAGAAAAATTCCAAAGAGTGATCTATCAAACTTGGAATTAATTTAGCATTTAGCATATAAAATATAACTCAAAATTTCTGAAAATTACGGATTTCACTTATAGTCGAGCAGTGAAACCGTTCTAAATATTATTTCTGAACTGGGGCGCTACAGTATCCATGTGTCCATCACGAATAACAATTATTCATAACAGTGAGACATACTATATTCTAGTTCATCTGTGATATTGCAGCATATTTATATAGTATTTAGAGCTTATTCTTTTCATTATTGGTGTATAAATTGCATTATTGTGCTTTTATTCTATTCTTGTTGGAAAGGTGTTGATATCCATCACTGTTGATAACCGACTTGATTGCAGAAATTAAAGATAAAGATTAATCACTATTGAAGAAATAACCTCTCAAGAAAGCAAGTCGGTATTAATTGGAATTAATTACCGACTTATGAAGAATTACCGACTTCCGAGGATCTTCAAAAGAACCGATATCTGAAGCTAATACGAGTGCGCCGACTTCAGTTCAACAAATATTATGACGAAATCAGATTCCTCTATTTCGACCGACTACCACAAAGTCCAAATATCTAAACAGAAAGTAATCATTGGGCGAATCTGATTGGACCAACAAAATGAGAAGGCAATCATTGGTGTTCCCCACCGCCTAAAATGAAGCAGCTCAACATTAAATGCGTCTTTATCCATTTCGAGCAAGAAGACAAAAATTACCGTACTATAAATAGTAGAATTTATGATAGTACGAGGATCTTTTCGAACACATTGTACACGGACTTATGATGATCTCGATTTCAAACAAATAACCGACTCCTGTACTCTTGTGAATAAAACAAATAAAATCAAATTAAACAATTATCTTTGTTTTCTTTACATCAGCTGTGTTTAATTTTAAGTTGTTAATTCAAGACAACAACAGTTTGGCGCTAGAAGGAGGGTCGGCACTTGAACCTTTCAAGTGTTTGTCTTGCACACAACGAACCAAAAAGATGTCGAATTCTGGACGAAATGAACGTAATCCAGATACTGGAATCAATCGTCATCCAACTCATACAACTGGAAATTCTGCCGTGCCATCTACGTCAATTGATTATTCAGCTTTATTTCAAGATCCAGAGTTCGTGAAAAATTTAACTGATTTTATGGCACGAACAAGAATAGAACCAACCGCAGCGGTTAATCCTCAAACTCACTCAACCCCAGTTCCATGAAGAAATAATATTCTTGCTACATCACACGCAACTTCTCATCCACATACGCATGAATCACAACATGATGTTGCGTCTCAAAATCGTGGAGTAGTTCCAGTACAAACTCATATTCCAGAAGCAGTTCGATCAGAGGCTACTGCAGAGAGTCATTCTGGACGTCGAACACGACAACCAGCTCCTTCTTTACCAGAAATATCACAACATAATCAACCATCTGATCTGCGACATACTCTGGAACAAAATCATACCCGTCGTGAGCAGAATGAGTTACGCCGTCTAATCGAAAGAAATCGTTTAAGACGTGAATCTGAGGAGCTGGAAACGTTAAGAAAAAGAATTGCTGAGTTAAAAACTCAACAAGATAATCATGAGCAATCACGACGACAAATTTCACCAATGGAGGGGACGTATCAAGAAGTCGAGACTCCTTTAGCCCCTCATTTAACCAGGGAACCTCTTCCAACCAAGGTGAAGGTTCCACAAATCGGTTTATATGATGGAACTTCCGATCCTGATGCTCATCTCGGTCAATATACTTCATGAATGGATTTACATGGGGCAACCGAAGCGCTCAGGTGTCGGATGTTTTCATTAACTTTGGGTCCGCGAGCTCAAAAGTGGTATCATTCCTTACCTCGGTGTTCAATCTCTACATGGCAACAATTGAGAACGGCTTTTCGATCTCATTTTATTGGAGCCCGAGTTTCTCTAATTCCCAAAGAATCAATTGCGAATATTGTGCAAAAAGACGATGAAAGTGTCAAAGATTATATTACTCGGTTTAATGAACGAATACAGAATATGGAACAATGTCATCCCGAGACGTTGTTAGTCACAGCTATAGCTGGATTGAAGCCAAATTCATTGTCCCGTTGGAGTATCTGTCAGAATAAACCGACTTCGTTTCAAGACTTCTTGGTCCAAGCTCAACAACATATTATTGCAGAGGAATCAATGTCGGTTCCTAATATCGACTTCTCTTCACCAAAGTCGGATGTCGGACAAGAGTCGAAGAAAAAGAAAAATAAATTCTTCAAACCAAGTAAGTCTCGATTTGGGAATCCAAAGATGCCCGAGGTACAAGAAGCTAGAACTAAATATCTTAATGAAGTCAAATCTAGCTATCAGACGGTATTCTCAGCAGGGGCAGCAACTATATTTGAGGAACTAAAAGGAAAAGGAATTCTTCCAGATCCTCGACCTGTCAGAACTCCTGAAGAAAGACTTGATAAAACGAGATATTGTTCATACCACAAGTCGGCAGGCCATAATACTGATGAATGCCTCGGTTTACTTTCTGCCTTACTGCGACTTATTGGGCATCCTCAAGTCCAAAAGTTTGCCAAAAATGTTGATTATAAACGAAAGGGAAGATTGTCGGATTTGCCAGATGAAGATGAAGATGAAGGACATCCAATTAATCCAAAACGAGTAAGGTCAAGTGATAAAGAGATATACATGATGGATCAAGAAGAAAATGATTCGATGAAGAATACTGAAATACTGTACAGAAGAGGATACCACAATCCTGATGATTCTCATCATGTTTCTCGAGTTAATAACAGTAGCAATGTAACGTTTGAATCACGGCGGCAAATAAAGGCGTATGCTCGAAAAGCTTTCAATTCAGGCAAAACTATTTTGACGACCGACCTCCGAGATAAAATCAATGCTCGAAATAATTGTCCAATAACATTCAATGTGGATGATGCTAGTTACTTTGCTCACCCTCATGCTGATCCCTTAATAATCACGGCACCCATTTGCGGTATACCGATACATCGCATGCTAGTGGATACAGGAGCATACTCAAGCATCTTAATGTTACGTACATTCGAGCAAATGGGAATCGATCCAGCCGAGTTAAAACCCTGCAAAGATCAAGTACAAGGCTTTAATGGAACGATTACGTCAACCCTTGGTGAAATTATTATGCCAATTCGGTTTGGAATCCCTGGACAAGCTTCCAAAGTCATTATGGAAACATTTAAGGTGATGGATCTTAAAAATCAATATAATGCCATCATTGGAAGAACAGCTTTATACAAACTTCGTGCAGCTGTCTCAATCTTTCATTACGCTTTGAAATTTCCTACCAACAATGGAGAAGGAACTCATTATGGAGATCAATACGAAGCTCGTGGAATGGTGTGGGTTAAGCCTTGGCATGAACCATATACATCCTTGCACTTGATGGAGAATGTCGAGGAAGACCAAGAAGATTCAACTCTCAACAACTCGGAATCATACAATACCGAGACGGCATTTGACCCAGCAAAATCAAATAATGATCTGATTTGTGATCCTGGAAGACGTCCAGGAAAAGAGCCAATTAAAGAAGAAGATGAACTTGATCCTCGAACTCAATTCAAGGAGAAAAATAAACTCGATCGAGCGGAACCATCTGAAGATATTGAAATAATTCACGCCGATGAACCGACTTGTAAAAAGTCATTGCAAATTGGGGCCAATCTTCAAGAACCAATACGAAGTCGGCTTATTCAGTTCCTTAAAGCCAATTCCGACGTATTCGCCTGGAAACACGAAGATATGAAAGGAATTGATCCAAAGGTTGCTTCTCACCGACTAAATCTGGATCCGACAATTAAACCGGTGGTCCAAAAGCGACGCAAACTTGGCCCTGATCGACAAAAAGCTCTTGAAGAAGAAGTTCAAAAGTTAATTGATAATAAGTTTATTCAGGAAACAAAATATCCAACTTGGGTATCGAACCCAGTTTTGGTAAAGAAGAGCTCCGGCGCATGGCGACTCTGTATCGATTTTACCGACTTAAATAAAGCCTGTCCCAAAGACAGTTACCCTTTACCACATATCGATTACATGGTAGATGCTACAGCCGGACATGAATTAATGAGCTTCATGGACGCCTATTCGGGATATAATCAAATTCCCATGGATCCTGAAGAAGCAGAGCACACTTCTTTCTATTCGGCCCGAGGATTATATTGTTATACCATGATGCCGTTTGGCTTGAAGAATGCTGGGGCCACATATCAAAGATTGGTTAATAAAATGTTTGCCAAGCTTATCGGCCAAACTATGGAAGTTTATGTTGACGACATGCTTGTAAAGTCGGTTCGTGCAATCGATCACATTGACCACTTGCAGGAAATGTTTAACATCCTGAGGGAATATTCTATGGTGCTCAATCCGAAGAAATGTACTTTTGGAGTTAGTTCTGGTAAATTCTAGGGATATATTGTCACTCAACGCGGCATCGAAGCCAATCTCTTGAAAATAAAAGCCATCATGGATCTCTCACCTCCCACATCGGTAAAAGGAGTTCAAGCTCTTACCGGCCGACTTGCTGCTTTAAATCGGTTCATATCAAAGTCAACTGATCGATGCAAACCCTTTTTTGAATCAATAAAGAAAAGGAAATGCTTGAATGGACCAAGGAATGTCAGCAAGCTCTGGAACAAATAAAGGAAACACTCCTTCAAATCCCAACTTTGCAGAAACCAATTCCTGAAGAGATGTTGTATCTATATTTGGGAGTAAGTGATCCAGCTATCAGTGCTGTTCTTATCCGAGAAGAAGGACGTCAACAGTATCCGATCTATTATATCAGTAAAGCCTTACATGAGGCTGAATTACGATATCCACCGATGGAGAAATTGGCATATGCACTTGTTATCGCAGCTCGGAAATTACGCCCTTATTTTCAAGAACATTCAATAACGGTACTCACTTCCTATCCTTTGAAGGCGATTTTACATAGACCAGACATGTCGGGGAGATTGATCAAATGGGCCATAGAACTCGGTCAATATGATATTCATTATAAACCGAGAACTGCAATAAAAGCTCAGGCCTTATCCGATTTCATTGCCGAGTTTACTCCTGCGATAGAGACAATTAACGAAGATCAATCATGGACATTGTATGTTGATGGCTCATTAACTCAACATCGAGCTGGTGGAGGAATCATCCTAATAGATCCTCAAAACAAGATGTTCTGTCATTCTGTCAAATTCCTTTTTCCAGCAACAAATAATGAAGCTGAATATGAGGCCTTCTTGTCTGGATTAAATCTTGCAGAATCTATGAACGTGAAGAAACTAAAGGTGTTCTCAGACTCACAGTTACTGGTAAACCAAGTCCATGGAGAATTTGAAGTTAAAGAACCTCGGTTGCAACCATATTTGACACTCGTAAAGCAGAAGATGTCTCGATTTGATATTCAGTTGGAACACATTCCTCGTTCACAAAACATTCCAGCTGATGCCCTTGCTAAACTTGCATCAAGCACCGGATTGGAGAGTGTCGAGTATGTCCAAGTCGGTCACCAAGAAATGCCTTCTATTTCTCCAACTGAAGTTATAAATACCGAGTTGTCGAAGTCACTGACTTGGATGACACCGATTATAACATATTTGGAAACAGGAGCTTTACCTCCAAATCCGAAAGAAGCTCGAGCTCTTTGAATTCGAGCAGCTCGGTTTACGTTAGACAATGGAATCCTTTATAAAAGAGGATATTCAGTTCCCTTATTGAAATGCTTGAATGAACAAGAGTCAAAATATGTCCTTGAAGAAGTCCATGAAGGAATTTGTGGAAATCACACTGGTGCGCGAGCATTGGCATACAAAATACTTCGACAAGGATACTATTGGCCGACTTTAAAAATGGATGCGATGGATTGGGTTCGCAAATGCACGAAATGTCAAATATTTGCCCCGAATGTTAATCAGTCCCCAGAATCTCTCAAATCGATTTATAGTCCTTGGCCATTTGCTAGATGGGGAATTTATATAATCGGTCCACTTCCAACTGCCAAAGGAAATGTTCGATTCGCTATTGTGGCAGTTGATTATTTCACCAAGTGGGCCGAAGCTGAACCATTAGCTACGATAACCGAACAGAAAGTAGTTGATTTCATTTGGAAATCAATCATATGTCGCTTTGGTGTACCGAGTTCAATCATAACCGACAATGGTCGACAGTTTGAAGGAAAACGACTTGAAGCTTTTTGTGAAGAATATCAGATTAAGCACTTCTTCTCTTCACCATATCATCCTCAATCCAATGGGCAAGTCGAAGCAATCAACAAGATTATTAAAAATGGTTTAAAAGTCCGGCTTAATACAGCAAAAGGATCTTGGCCTGAAGAATTGCCTAATGTATTATGGGCATATAGAACAACAGTCAATAATGCAACTGGCGAAACTCCATTTTCTCTAACTTATGGGTCAGAAGCAATTATCCTAGTAGAACTCGGATCACCTACTTACCGAGTAAAGAATTTTCAAGACGAGACCAACTCGGAGAACTTGAAAGCCAACTTGGATCTCCTAGATGAAACTCGACTCATGGCAGAGCTTAAGAATACTGCATACAAGCAGAGAAGTGAAAGATACATCAATTCAAAAATCAAGCCACGATCGTTCCAAGTTGGTGACTTAGTGCTTAAAAGAATTACTGGACCAGATCCGGGGCCTTTAAAACCGAAGTGGGAAGGACCATTCAAAATCAGTCAAGTACTCCCAAAAGGTACCTACCGACTTGAGAAACCAGATGGACTTACTCTTTCATATCCATGGAATGCCGTTTATCTGAAGAAGTACTTCCAGTGAAAGTTCTTGATGTAACAATGACTCTGTACACATTTTGATGAATATAATGAAATTGTGTGCTAAAGAGTCTCTTAAAAAGAACCGAGATATTTAAACTCGGTATACAATTAGTCTTTATGTAGCCAAGCTTTTAACTTGGACAAGACTAATACTTAAAATTTTTGAAAGATATTTCGACTTTAAACTGAGCCCTATTAACTCGGTAAGTTATGTCTTTCTCGACCAAACTAATGACCTTCAAATACCAAAGTTCAGTGACTGGGGAAGGTTATGGACAAATTAAAATCAAGATTGGATTGTCTTTAGATTCAAATCCTGAAGATTGATTTGAAATAAGATAATATCCAAATTTCCATCTGAAAAGGTAATGTCTGCTTATAAATTTGTGTTTGGCCGACTTCTTAACACTTGAAATATTCAGCAAAAGTACAGTGACATGCTGAATATAAATTGTGAATGAAAAAAGAATAAAATAAAACCGAAATTTTCATTCATATTACTTAATGAAATTATCCGCGAGTATCGCGCCTAGTTCGCGCCTAGCCAATTCTCGAGCCCTAGTTGTCTCGAGTCTTGTTCGAGCCCTAGCCATGCTCATAGCCTTACTTAGAATATTTTCTAAGTATGAGATCCTTTTTACCGAGCCACGAGTTCATCTCTAGCCAAGGGTTATCCTCGACTAAACATTTTCCAAGCTCGGGCCATGAGTCGTGCCCTAGTGCCGCACCCTAGCCTCGCGCGAGTCAAGCATGGTGCCCAAGTCATGGCCAAACACTTATGGTGTTTTTCTAAGTGTTGTGAGCCTCAATTCAGCCCATAAAATCAGCCCAAGGTCATTTTTCCCGAGCAGGCCAGTTTTCCCGCGCAGCCAGGCCGCGCCATGCCCAGCAGCCCGCGCCCAGGCCCAGCGCTGGCAGCGCGACAGCCCAACTTCAAGAGGCCATTTCACATGTTTTTGGCCCAAATCTTTCAGGGACCAAAACCTCCGAATTTTATACACTTGATAAGGATCATTTTGAGCTAAAATGGCCCTAAGGAAGTTAAGCCCAATCCACTTTCAAGTGAGTCCAAATGTGGACATGTGCATGGAATATTTTAATGCATTTGTATTTGGATTTGTCCCCCACTTACCTCAAGGCCGACCAGACCTGCTCTCCCAGCATATTTTAATGCTTTGGTCAGTCAAGATGCCCTGCCTCTCCTCCAAGTTCGTGCAAGTCAGCCCAAGGCCCATCACCCTTGTCTCATGTGTGCATGTGATCCCTTTGTCCCCCACCTTTGTGCCTCAATAGCTCCGCCCCTATCCTCATAAAAGGGACACTCCTCAGCATGGATATGACTCTTGGAGACATCAAACACTTAGCAATATTGAGGGAGAAGAGAGAAAACCGAGAGCAAAGTCATTGTCCCTAGCCGTGCGCGTGTTCCCCGGGGAAGAGGAGTGCTCGTGTATAGCTTGTTCCAGCCTAGTTATCTCGAGGCTTATCATTATCCAAGCTTATTTTGGATTTTTCTAAGTCACTTGAAGCTATCCTCCTCAGCCATTCAAGCCCCAAAGTCGAGGTTAAGTTCCTAGTGCCGCAAGATCCCCGAGCAAGGCCCATTTGCACCATTTCGACTTTTGAGCAAGGTTAGCTCATGCCAACCATTTTTCCTAGCTTATTCATGATAAAATAAGAATTATCATGTGTAGAAATGATGCCATGCATGTGAGATATAAGAGATATGAATTTTTGATCATCTAAGCCTTAAATTCGTAAGTTTTTGTACAAGCATGATATGGCCGAGATTAGTATCTTAAAAATCCTCAAATATTATGAGTATAACATGGTTGAAACAGTTTTATGTTTTGAGTTCATTTGTTCGGTCAAGTTGCTATGTGAAATCGAGCCATTTTCACCCCCGAACCTAAGTATATGTGCAAGTATGTTTTAGCCAATGTTCTAGCCTCATTAGCCATGATTTTTGATGTAGTTTATTCGGCCCTAAGTCATTTTACATGTTGAGCATGTTCATTTTTATGCCCTAGGGTGGCCTCGGGCCTAATCGGCCCTATAAGCCCATCTCCAAATCCAACCGAGGTCCCTCAGGGACTTTTGGCATTTTTGAGTATATTATGTCATATTATGTTGGTATGGTTCATTAGTCCCTAGAAAAGTTGAAGGAAGTTTGGAAAAGACCGGCTAGGGTCACTAGCCGCGCCAGTCGCGCGTGCTGTGCCCGTGCCGCGTCCCAGGGGCCAGGCCGTGTCCCTGTCCGTGCCCGCGCCTAGTGCTCGCGAGGCACTGCAGTCCCAGTGCACGAGACAGCACCCAGCAGTGCCTGTCCGTGCCAACCAGCGAGGTCCCAGCGCCAGTCGCGCCAGGGCACCTCGGGCAGCGCATGGCAGCGTTGTCCCAGGGTCAGTGCACGCGTGACCTCGAGCCAGTTGCTCGTGCCACGCAGAGTCGACCTCGGGTCGTGCCAGCAGCGCACCCGAGTGTCCAGGGCCGTGCCTTAGTGACCCTGAGTAAGGTCCAGAGGCCTCGGGACGTGCCCAGCAGCGCGCCCGAGCAGTCAGTGGCCCGGGACGTGCCCAGCAGCACGCCCGCGTGCCCAGGGTTGCCCGGCAGCACCCTGACAGCCCTAGCTCTCGCGCCAGTCGCACTAGGGTCGTGCCAGCCGCACGCCCAGTGCCCAGTCAGCCCGGGTACGCGTCAGTTCCCGCGTCCCTAGTGCTCGGTCGTGCCCAGCAGCGCGCCAGCACACCCAGTGACTCTCGGTCGTGCCCAGTCGCACCTAGTGGCACCAGTAGTGCCAGGGCCCGTGCCAGCCGCACAGCCCGCGCCAGCAGCGCCTAGTACCGAGGCCCGGTCGCACCCAGCTAGTGCCCAGCACCGTGCCATGGCCCCAGCAGGCCCGGCACGGGACCGAGCCCGGCCAGTCCGAGCAGCCCGTGACCAACCGGTCCAGTGTGACCCAGTGGTCCAACCCGGTCCGGTCCAACCCGACCCGGTTTAGCCAGTTAGCGAACCGGCCAGTTTAGCCGGCGGTTCGAGTCCGTTTTGGTTCGTGATTTTCGGTCCGAGTCTTATTCCGAAATTTAAGTATTTTTCCGAGCCAAACCAGATCAGTTAAGCATATCAGTATTATTTCCGGACTTAGAATTATTTTAGAGAACCCATAGAGCGTTCGTTTATATCCGGTTGAGTAATCTGATAGAGTAGAGCATCCTAGCATATTTTTGAGCATATGACGAGCATAGTACTTAGTATATTTGTTTGCTTATATTTTTATGTAGCTTGAGGAGTCAGCTACCAGCACAGCCGCACTTACTCATTTTCAAAACCGATCAGGTGGGGACCCAGTCTGGGTTATACATTGAGTTTAATAGTCGATATCACGTTCAGGTATGTATATGAGTTTTATCCACTTTGGGTTAAGGCCAAGTTTGCCTTCCCTAAGTTCTGGTGGTGGCCCAGTTTGCCCTAGTTATACCATCAGAGTGTGCACACGGTTACCGGCCAGAGTGTTCCGGGAGTTACCGGCCAGAGAGTTCCGGGAGTTACAGTTTACTTATATATACCAGTTTGTGATATCATTATTAATATTGCTGTTTACTTTAGAATGGGTTTTTATGGAGTACAAGTGGACCGTACTCACCCCCACTTTATATTTTCAGATGGCAGGGTCGGCGGGCAGGCGTGAGTCAAGCTGTGGTGGTGGTGGTCGTGAGTTCCGCACGAAAGCTGTTCCCGGGACATTTGTTTAAACTGTTTGTAAACTAAATAATTCCACGCATTTCAGACTTCTGCTATGCTTGTGTTTATTTTCGAACATGCATGATGCTATTTTCAGACTTAAATAATTTTACCTGGTTCGCCAGTACGAACGGGTCCAGACTAATATGCATGATTCGTAAAAATATAAACCTGAATTCTTTAAGTCTAAACCAGTTGTTAGACCTAGGTTAAAGAAACGGGTTTTTAAACAGAAAATTCCTTAGCAGCATCCCGAGATAGTTTGCAAATGATTTCAAAAAATTTATAAGCGTTTTCGAAAGAGTTAAAATTTGCGAAAAATTGGCCCTAGTTAGCGGGGTGTTGCATCATTCATATTGAAATTATCCATTACAATTAAAATCATGTGCCTCGACATGCCGAGAACACAACAAAAACAAAAAGAAAGAAAGAAAAACAACATAAAAACAAATTAAGTTGACTTCGCCGGATCACCAGTCTTCTCGGCAACATCTTCATCCATCTTCTTCACTGCCTCCTCTGCATCATTCTTAAGAATCTGTTCATACATAATACGGCTAATGATGTCAAAGACTCGATCCTCTTCAGCCTTAGCAGCTTCCTCTACTTCAGTAAGAGTTACCGGGATGTGTTTGTCTAAAACAACATCTCTCCCTTCAGGTAACTTAGTAGCAGTACGCTCATCCACTTTCTGAGACAATTCGGCAACCTTCCTCTCCAAAAATGCTATTACAGCTTTGCGCAGTTGCTCTGGAGTCATCTTCTCAAGCTCTTCTTCTAGACTCACTTCAGCTAGAGTCTTAACATATATGTTGGCTAACTCTGTTTCCTTTTCCTTTTCGCCTTCGAGCAACATGTTGACAAAAGATCGACGAAGACGAGCTTCCCTATCTCGGTCCAGTGTAGGGGCTTCAGAATTTCTCGATTCAGCTCCAATAGAAGAAAGAAGCCCCTCACAAAAACTTTTCTCATCTTCGTCAGCTTCAATGTGAGCAGTTGCAATTGAAGGATTAAAATTGTGACTTTTGATTTTATGAAGGAGAAATTGACGGATTTCCTCGATGTCGTACAATCCTTCATCAAATCGTTCAACCACCCAACGCAGATTAAGGCATGTGTTCATCTCAAACTCTCGGTCTTCGTCCTCCGAATCAGAATCAGCTTTGGTCTTAAGTCTATTGGCTTTAGCTTCAAGAATTCTTCCAGCTCGGAGACCATCATTATACTTCTCCTCGGCAAATTTAATTTTTTCTTATTGAAGTTTGCTGAGCTTGGCGAGATGAGCATCTCGGTCCTTCTTCAATAAATCCTCGACTTCAGACCGACTTTTTCGAGTCATCTCGTGAGCTTCTTGCTCTTTGTGGAGGAGACTTTCACACCGAGATAGCTGCTCTTCAAGAATTTTGACACGTTGCTCCGACGTGATAATTTGACTTGTCAACTTTAGTACATCAGAATCGAGACTTGCTTTATCAACTTTCAGGGCTTCAATTTCACCTTGAGCGATTATAAGCTGCTCGGATTGCTCAGTGATTTTGATTTGTAGCTCCTTTTCTTTCGCTGCCGCTTCCTCTCTCAGAGATGCAAGAGCTCCATCTCTGAGTTCGAGAGTGTGCTTCTTCTCGTCAACTTGGGCCGCATTAAGTCGGAAGTCATCCTCGGCCATTATCAAACTGACAAGTGCGCGACCCAGACAAGCTTTGGCGTATTTAAATTTGTATGCACTCGGCAACGATGATACGCCGATCTCAGACCTCGGATCCCATACCATCATAGGGACCCGAGGCTGCCTAAAATTCAAGAACCTCTCTTCGTCGATAGGCAGGAAAGATCGATTTACAAGAGGTTCTTTCTTTTTCTTCCCTCGATCGCCGGCATCATGCTTTTTCTTCATTCGTTCCTCGGCAGCGGGAACGTCTTCAACACGTCTTTTCTTCGACCGAGTAACTGGAACTTCTCGCTCTGTAACAACTCCTTGGTCGCCATCAGGCTCATCAGAAGCTATGTCGATAATCGATGGAAGAATAGCTTCAACAACTGGCTCAGTCTCGGGCAAAGCGGCAGTAGCAGCAGCAATAGCAGCCATGGGGCCCTCCACAACAACAGATAAAGGATCTGGCTGCGATATCTCAACAGCAACCGCCGACGTCGCGCCATCACCGACATCGGTTTTAGGAGGATTCATGATTGGGTTCTCCAGATATGCTTTCACTAACTTTTTTCGACCCATTCCGGATAGACGCAACTCCTTACTTTTTCCGACTTTGGTTCGAAGGTCCAAATTCGGACTCTTTTGGCGGAAAGCTTTAGCGTCTCGGGTGGACTTAAAACCGAGGACTCCAATAAGTGGATAATACACTGCAAATGCAAAACTGAGTCACTACGATTTTCAAAACTAACCGATTTCACATAAGATCGAAAATTTATTCAAGCTTACCTGGTTGAAACGAACTGTCAGAAATTTCAGGACAGAGACCAGCAACTTTCAGTCTTGTATTCTTCAGGATCAACTTAAAGCTACGTTGGGTCTTCTTCAACTTGAACAACTCAGTAATCCTTCCTTTCAAAGTTGGACCGAGTTTTGATCCCTTGCTCTTGGCTGCAAATAACAAAGTGCTGACCTGTTAGTACAAACACAAGCAGTCAGGATAACTCGATAAAAAGGAGAAAAATAACAAACTTACAAATTGCAGAATTGATATTGATAGGAATTGTCATTCCATCAATTAAAGGTTTCGAAAATTTTGGAGTCTGCCAATCTCCTCCGACCCATAACCACTCTTCTTGAAATCCATGGAGTGATTCTGGAATGTCGGTTATTAATTCGCCAATCTTCAATCCTTCTTGAGGTCTTCCCGCGCAGGCATAACAAATTAGAGGATCGGCTACTTGCCTATCCGCGCATCGCCTAAATGAATAAAGATTCCTTATCTCATCCACGGTTGGCATATCCCATCCCTTTTCTTTCAATAACACCATGAGACCGATAATCCTCTTCCATGAATTTGGTGCTATCTGACACAGCCCAATTCCCCAATTTCTCAAATAGTCAGTAATTAAAGCAGGGAGGGGAAACCGAAGTCCTGATCTTAATGAATCCGCAAAGACGCCGACACAGCCTGGCGGCGGACAAGTGATCCTTTCCCCAGGATAAGGAGCAAATAACTTAACTGAGGAAGGAATATAAATCTCTTCTCGGAGGATGACTATATCAGCGTCAGTTAAAATACTCGGTTCGCCTCGGTATTCATCGATTGGTTCAGGCCACCACCGAGCTGGACGTCTCCAATAGTCAGGGAGCGACATTGCATCTTCTTCGACTTTTTTGTCTTTCTCGACGATATCTCTATTTAGATTTAGTCGCTTTACCAACAGAGGATCCCATCGATAGAACTCAAGAGGCAATTCCAAATCCTCATCTGTCAAAATCGGAATATCGGAAATTGTCCGACTACTACTGTCCTCAGTTTGAGCAGACATTTTTTCTTTCGAAATCGATGAAGATAAGGAAAAACTCAACAGAACAAAACACAGAAAAATTAGGGCAAAGCCTTACCGAGAATTGATTGCAGACAATTGGCAAAGAGATGAAGAAATCACGCAAGTAATGTAAATTGAAAACGAAGAAATTCAAAAGGCGATGAACAGAGAGATAAGAATAAGGAATTAGAAGATGAACAGTGAAGAAACCCTTAACAGTTGCAATCGACACCTATTTAAAGGTTTTGATTTATTACCGTTGGCAAAATCTGAAAACGGCGCGTGTAACGGACGTGTCTTAAAATGGTGTAACGGTACAGTAATTATTAGTACACGTGGACATGCTCAGAAACGCCATGTCGTTACACATTTATATCCGTTGGACCCATTAAATGTGGACACATCTTTTGAGAGCCGCCATATCAGACCACGTGCCATACAAGAAATTGCAAATAAAGAGAAGTGTTCACATGTCGGTAGACAAAGCGAAACAAATCGGAATACAGCAATACAACAAACGACATCAGCAGCTATTCAATAAAGTTCCAAATACCTACTAATGTCGGGGGCCTCACTGTTGATATCCATCACTGTTGATATCCGACTTGATTGCAGAAATTAAAGATAAAGATTAATCACTATTGAAGAAATAACCTCTCAAGAAAGCAAGTCGGTATTAATTGGAATTAATTACCGACTTATGAAGAATTACCGACTTCCGAGGATCTTCAAAAGAACCGATATCTGAAGCTAATACGAGTGCGCCGACTTCAGTTCAACAAATATTATGACGAAATCAGATTCCTCTATTTCGACCGACTACCACAAAGTCCAAATATCTAAACAGAAAGTAATCATTGGGCGAATCTGATTGGACCAACAAAATGAGAAGGCAATCATTGGTGTTCCCCACCGCCTAAAATGAAGCAGCTCAACATTAAATGGGTCTTTATCCATTTCGAGCAAGAAGACAAAAATTACCGTACTATAAATAGTAGAATTTATGATAGTACGAGGATCTTTTCGAACACATTGTACACGGACTTATGATGATCTCGGTTTCGAACAAATAACCGACTCCTGTACTCTTGTGAATAAAACAAATAAAATCAAATTAAACAATTATCTTTGTTTTCTTTACATCAGCTGTGTTTAATTTTAAGTTGTACTACATGCTTCCACATATTCGTGATCCTCCAATAGAAAAGACAATATAATTGGTTCACGACGAGTTCTAGTCAACCTACGGAGTTCAATATTTTGCTTTTGGGGTTGTACATTTTGATTGTGAAGAGGTTCATGTACGTTGGAATTTCTTAATGATTAGAGGGTTCTCAAAAATCACGTTTTCATGTGCTTATTGAGAATAAGGGGCATCCAAGCCATTATGTATTGGTTGTATATGAGTGTTTTGCACTTCTGCAGTTTCACCCATATTACTCCCACTAGCTAAAAGTTGTCCATCAAATGACAAATTTCTATTCAGGAATCACCAATACCTCCCTCTAAATCTGTGTTAATACCAAGCGACAATTCTTAAACCTCAATGTTATTTTGAATTTCTTGAACTTTTCAAGTTCAATCACAACACGACCTTAATCCTTGAAGAAATAATATTCTCCTAGAAACGTCGTCTATCTAAAGACAATTACTCTATGTTCCCCAAGAAGATAGAATAGTATCCTCGTGTTTCCTTTGGATAGCCTTCAAAATAACATTTCTCATTTTTAGATTCCAATATTTCAATTAAAAGTTTATTCATATATTCTAGACCAAGACCTCTTGCCACACCATATGTTGAAGACAAGACCTCTTGCCACACCATTATTCATATGACGTCTTTATAACGGATTTCAATGGAACTCTATTCAAAATGTAAATCGAGTTCAATAAGGCATAACCTCAATGATATGTGGAAGAGTGGTGAAACTTAACATGGATCTAACCATATCTAATAGGTTCGATTGCTCCTTTCGAAGACCCCATCAAATGAGTCCTAGGAGGGATCCATTACAATTGGACTCCATTAAATTTCAAATAATAAAGTAACTTAATACTCAAGTATTCTTCTCCTCGATCAAATTGAAAAGATACGTTAGTCATGTTGTTTCTCTACTCCAAACTTATACTTCTTGAATTTTCAAAGACTTCGATTTGTGTTCTGTATGACACACATAACTCAACCTTTGAAATCATTAGTAAAGATGATGGAGTACGAAAATCCTCTTCTAACTTGAGTTTCAAAAGGTCCACATTAGTAAAAAAGATGGAGTACGAAAATCCTCTTATAAATCAACCTTTAAAATCATTAATAACTCAAAGATCCTTTGGCTTTTGTCTCTTTTCCAAGAAAATGACTTATTGATCATCATTTCATTTACGACAAAAATACACAAATTCCATGTTACTCAAAGTCACATGGTGTTAAGTAATGTAATGTACTCAACATTGATATTATTGTCTCATTAATGTGACCAAATCTACAATGCCATAAGAAAATGGAGATTTTCGTATTACTTTGCACTTTTGTTTAGACAAACAAATTCTATGTAGTATTCCCAACACCCTGTGCCTTGAAAAACATACAAGTTCTCTTCCAACGTCCTTTTCTTTGCAGAAAATACATATATCATTGAACAATTTCAGCTTTTTGTTCATCCTTTCCTTAGGCTTCTAGGTTGTAGGCCTAGAAACAACTTCGGCCTCTCTTTTACTTATTCTTACCCTTGGGTTAGATTTAGCAGAAGAAATCACCATGAGTACAACCTTTTCTAAGAGTGAAATTGTAAGTCGTGAGCATGTTGTGCAACTAAGGCATCGTTGTCCTCGTATCATTTCATATAAAAATTCACAATGAAGTTGAAATACGAAACTAGGGCGACTGCAAGATGATATTCACAGTGACGTGATCTGGGAGCTTCATTCAAACGAAGTCAGACTTCCAATCAGTCAAATCATCTCCACGACATGCACAAAGACTTTATCCCATCGTGTAGTCTGCATTTGAAGAGATTTCCCAACAACTCAAACTCCAAGGTTTGAGACTGAGGGTCATAAAGTCTCTTTAAATGCTCTCACATTCATTGGGATTCATCCTATCACATTGTCCTTCAGCCTAGTTGACATAGAGAACAATACGACATATTACACTGAAATTTTATCATCCTAATACTTCTTATGGGTATCATGGTCAAACGCATAGTACCCAAAAAGTCTTATTAGGTACGATGGGCACCTTTGTGTCGAACACATATTCAAGTAGTTTTTACCACAACAACAACCACAAAAAGTACAGTCAATCCAGATAATTCAGGTCCAATCAACATTATCATTTCCATCAGACATTTCAATGATTTTCAAAATTCTATTCAACCTAGAGAAACATATAGAATATGAATATAAAACAACTTGATTACATTTGTTAACTAAATTAACATGACTTTTAATTAATTTAACTCCCACTATTTTCACATACTCTATGACCTGTTCTGAAAAGTACGGAATCATATCAAATATAGTCATAGTGAGCCAAGATCCCACATCCATCCTATTATAGTCCAATGGATGTAGTGGTAGGTATCTAAACCAATTGTAAAAAATTACAACTATTGGTTGATCAAATATAATTTGATCGACGTCCTTAGATCATTCCGATTCTAGGGCGGCAAGAGTTAACTAAGTAAGTCAAAATCATCACACAATCACAAACATATGTATCTATGAATGAGTCTGAGCCTCGTAGCTCTAAGCTAACACTAGGTGTAAATACTTTTGGACGAAGAGGTTTTTGCACTCATTCAATTGTCATGGGTGACGTCGTGCATCCAAGATGAAACTTATATTTATTAGGGGAACATTTTGAACGGGGTGTTAAATATCTAATATTCAAACAAGATCCAACTAATATCACATATCGAGCGCCGCCTACCCGAGCATAATATAACGCGGTCCACAAATACTGGGCACCGCCTACCCAAGCATAATATCACGCGGTCCGATAAATACTGGACGCCGCCTACCCAGATAATATAATCGCGGACGCTAACTAAAATAAATAAACTGTTTAATTTATTTCAGTTAGTCAAATAAGAGCAAATAATCCAATTATCATGCATTAATAATATTTCAAACATATAAGATAATAACAATATGCATTCAAAATACATATAAGTAAGTAGTATAATTACAAATGTATGTATTCAAAATACATACAAGTAATCTAATTACTCAGGCATTGATTTATTTCCAAACATACATAACAATAATGATGTATTCCGAGTTTATTGCATCAAATCTCCTTGTATTATATGAAATCTGCGCGTTTTACCCTGGTATTTCAAAAATTGCGTCAAACCCCCTTTTATTTAATGTTTACATGCAGACCCGCCCCTTTTTGTTAACACCGTTACTTTAATACTGACGGCATTACTTTTTTATTTAATTTACCATTATACCCTTGTTTTATCAATGAATTTACGATTATACCCTGCTGTCAATATGTAAACTTAAAATTAAAATCTCAAAGGTAGGGATTGAACCCTATACCTTTGGGTTGAAAAAGGCATCTTCTCCCACCAACTGGGCTACTCGACATGTGGTCATAAATGTAATTCTATTTATATATATCTTAACTTATAGAAAATATATAATAATTAATTATAAATAATGTATTAACTAAATATATAGATCTAAGTAATTAATAATATATTGATTAAGTATATATATATATATAATTAATTATAAATAATGTAATAGTTAAGAAATATTTTCTAACTTATAAATAATATAATAATTATGTAATTCGATTAT
>BKCP01005350.1:240513-265966 GCA_008636005.1 Striga asiatica | reverse complement strand
ANANATTTCATTTTATCTCAACTTACATATAATCACATTCCTACCAAATATTAAATTTGCTTATATCTTTTTAAATTAATTACATCACTAAATAATATTAATATACATTACATATTTATCATTATATAACAAATATATTACTTCTACAAGTGTTATAAATAATAATGACATTATATGATAATAGATTTTTTGATAGATTAATAATTGAGTATTATGATGAACCAAAATATGTAAAATTATTATTATTTTGTATTAAAAAATAAATATATATGTTAAAATATTATTTATAATAATATAAACGGGTCAGCATGCTATTACAATAAATTTTCTAATAAAATAATATGAGTATTATACGAGGAACAAGATTACGTACAATTGTTATTTTTCTTATATCAAGGAATAAATATATATAATGAAATAAAATTTATATTATTATAAACATGTGAGCGAGATAATATATTAATTAATTTACGGTCCAGCGCTACCACTACCAGGCTCAGGTTTAATGCCTCGACAAAAAAGATGACGTTGATGAAAGAGGTAAAAAATAGATGATCAAACTCTATTATTTTTTTAAGCCTTAACTGACAAGCCCTATTGTCCACTCATTTAATATCTCCCGTGAATCACACAAGTTACTTAACAGACAAGCTCTGTAGAAATGACTCATTTAATATTTATGTCTCGTGCATCGCACGGGCTACGTACTAGTTTAAAACAAGCAAAATACTATTTTTTTTCAAAATTTTCAAAATTTTAAATTTTGAATACAGCCAAACAGGCCCTTAACCAAATTTTCAGACTTACAAACAGGCCCTAGGCCAATTTCAGAAATTACACACAGGCCGCGACTAAATTGGAGTTTTTAAACCTTTTCTAAAATCGCAAACTGGGTCAGGGCCGGTTCACGTGCAGGTTTCGAGAAAATAACTCAGCTCACGAGCTCGATTTCGGTTCAAACAAATATTCTCGGGCCCAACCTTCGGTATTAACGCGCGATAAAAAAAATCGAACAATAAATATATTTTACATATATATTAATACACCTGTACACATTATAAATAATAAATATAAATCATTTAGACATTTAGAAGATTAGCATTTAATTACATTTTGGCAATTAATAATATTAATAATAATAATAACAATAAAAATAATAATAGTATTCTCAAATAATCTACAAATAAACCACAAATAAATGGGGCATTACAACATGAAAAACTTGTCTGGCCATTTTTGGGAATCTTTGGGGCTCTTTTCAAGGGTGAAACGGCTGATTGAAGAGGATCTCTTAAAGATTACCAATTGACTAAAATATAGCAAATTTTTACCTTTCAAAAATGGCTAGATTCAATGTTTGATGAGGTTACAAAAATGGCTAAGTAAGGTATGATCTTTACTCATCAAATGGAAGTTACATTTGGATTCAAAGTAGCCAAGATCTTTTCTTCTTGACATGTTCGAAAATGGTTAGGGCCTTGCTTGGACCTGGTCTTGGGATCCTTGGCTAATGAAAATCGGGTCTTAGGTCCTAGGTTGGTTGGGGGCAGAGAGGGCATAGAAATGTGTTGGCCGAGTTCAACACTTAGGCTTTTTAGATGACTTATTTTTTTTTTTTTTTACGAAACGGTAGAGAGGATGACTTAGTTAAATTAGGACACTTTGATTAGGTTAATTATTACGCAAATTAAAATTAGATTAATAAATTTATGAAAATTAAATATATATGGACATTTACATAATTTTATTTGTGGATAAGAAATTTTAGAAATAAATTTTCAAGATTAAAAAATTTATCGAGCTTAAAATAAAAGAATGCAAAACTTGCTATGCTTTCTAATAAAGAAACGGGGCGTTACAATTACCATGTGAGAATGAATTCCACTGGCGAGGTTTAACATAATAATCTTCTTGAGTTCATCTCGGGGACATCATCAGACTATCGCACACGGTGACGGCAAATATTCGAACAACACACCATACACACAACACCACTACCCAAAACATGTCATTTTCTTAACCCGGCTGAATGAATCTCACTTTTCAGTGAATCAAATTAGCAACTATTGTATGCACGTGCTTATTTATATCTTACAGGTTAAGAGTACGCAGTAATTAAGCAAAGTCTAGTTTGTGTACTCGACCAGTATAAAACAAACTTATCCTCTCTGGCATTCATACAATACACATAGTGTATTAATGCAACCAATCAGTCAAGACAGACTGGACAATTGAAACTACAACCATCCACGATGGGTTGTTCAATTCCATCTAGGTCGTGAACTAAATTATTTATGTTTTACAAATGATCGATACTTAATCTTCTGTCTTGTCCGTGATGGACCACCATATCTAAATGTAAAACATCAGAGCCTAGACTATTTAATTAAACATGACTCTCATTCAGACGGGAATAGTGTTAATAAATTACCGACCTTTCAGTATGCACACCAACAACTCTTCCTCATTGCTTCTCAGCGCTAACACAGATATCATTCTAGTCACCGCCTATAACCCATTCCTGACTTCACTTAGACCTTTCACTAAGAAGATAAGCCAACTGCTGCTCCCCAACATTCTTAGAAGTGCTTGCATAAACTAAGATCAACCTAAAAGAATTAACCTCCTTTTAGATCTTTGAATTCAACTTCAAAACAAAGTTGGTTGCAGCAAGATTGAATAAATTCTACATCCAAGCTCCACAAAAGCAACAAGCCCCCCACTTAAACCTAGGGGCTCCACAGACTTTCATTTGTCTTGAAAGCTAAGTTTTTACACAAATTTTTTTTTTTTTTTGTGCCTCCCCACTTCCCCAACCCTCTGCTCCAGCCATGGAGTGGCCAAAAAAGCGTCAGCGCCACCACCGACCATGTTATCATGAGACCACACCTAGGCCAACCTGGATTTGAGTGCGGTTGGGAGTGAAGCCTTCTTGGGCTCCTCTCTCCAGCCTCAGGTTGGCAGTTGTATTTTCAATGGGTGTTGGAAAAAACAGCTTTGGCTTTTCTGGGTGTTGTTCAGACTGTTTGGAGAAAAGGTAGGATTTGGTTCGTAATTCTCAAGTCTGTGTAGAATATTTTTGTTAGGAATGTCAGAGGGTCCAGATCTGTGAATTTATCCTCTGTGGTCTGGTTCTTCTTTGAGTGGCGTGGTCTTGGGGCTGTCGGTTTTTAATGGTGGTAGTGGTGTTGAACTCGTTGGTAACCAGAGAGGGTGATGGAGACGTGATTGCATTAGCCTTTTTGAACAAGCATGACCGTTTAACATCTTTGGTTTAATTACTTATTTCCTTTGCTTTATTTATTTATTTATTTCCTTTGTCTGAATATTTATTAAGGGCATCCTAGATTTGTTAAGAAACTTATTTATTTTATTAGAGTCCTTTACTTGATGGGTAAGATATTTACTTAGAGTTAGGAGTTCTATTTAAAGACTTCTCTTCTATTGTTTTAGAGAGTTGAGTTTTGATAGAAATAAAATATATTGAGAGTCCTATCTTGATTCTCCCAATTGTTTACGCTTACTCTACGTCAACTAGTATCAGCAGATCAGTACGATTCCAACACGATGTCACCCAAATGGAACAATGCTGAAGGCCAGGAACGATGCCGCGATCAAGGCGTTGTGGCACCAAGGCGCGGATCTGACCGTGGCTGTCAATGAAATCATATTGTCTTAACATGCCAATGCACATGGCGATCGTACGACCCGCACGTCGGACGGAGTATGTGGCAACCATGGGGGGTTCGTGATGGATGTGCTCGGGTACTCCAGGGGTGCTCCACTCTCGATCAACTCTGTCGTTCTTCAGTGACGATGTTTATGAAGACAAAGTATCCGAGGTAAATCCTATCAATCATATGGCAGCACGGGATGGGGACAACTTCACCATTGATCGTAGATGGTGGTCGTCTTTTTGGATTGACATCCCTGAATTTGCAGGGGGGCTTGAGGATGAGCAAAGGTCGACTGAATATGAGGGCCCACCACTTTTTATACCGAGAGGCGGGTCCGCTTATTTTTTATGACCAGGGGTCGACCCAATATCAGGGTCTGCCTCATTTTGATGACGAGGAACACGTAGGAACACGTGACGGGGGATTGTTGTAGTAATTTTTACCGGAGTAGAATCAAAAGATTCGAACACCGGGTCGTTTCTCAAGGAAGGTCAGCCGGATTAAATTTTGCAAATATTCGGTCATAGAAACAGAAAATAATCCTAAACACTCTAATTCAAATGGTTGGTTTTGATTATCAACTGCGCGATTAACAACTAATGATATCGAACAAACAATTTCAATTTCACACCCCAAAACACAATTCAAATAATGATAAAATGGACTAGGGTGTCGAGGACAATCATTTCCGGCTCTCAATAAATTAAACAGCAATCGATCACTCGGCTAAGAAACTCGAAAAACTCACCCATTCAGAGATTCATTCTCAATAACTCACGTAACAAGAGAATAAACGTAAACGATCAATTATCGAACCAATTAGCACATAGACAATACGTTTCCGAACAAGTCTATTCTAAACGAGCTTAGATCGATCGATTCCTCCCCTTCCTGTTCTAAAATCAATTACATAGATTAAGATGGTGATCAATCATCCAACCCTAGGTTCAAAACAACTCGAATAGATTGAGCAATCAACATACGTAGAAACGAAATTGAACCGGAACAATCATCCCCTAGCCCTAGTTAACAAATTTAGCTACTCATCATCGATTCAACAACGAAATACACATCAATCCAAGCCATCATCATCATAGATAAAATGAAAAAAGAAAGCTTACAATTAAATACGAATCCAATGTCGAAACACCACAAATAATCCAAATCCACAAGTTCTATCTTGGAGTTTTCACTATCTAAGATCAAAATCCCATGAAAACTAAGAGAAAAATGAGTTATGGAGTGCCCAAGTTCGAAATACAAAGTCTGGAATGTCCAAAATCATGCCTTAGGCCCGATATTATCCTCCCCCATTTCAAAATCCACGAAAATCGCGTCTTCATAAAAACAGACCTTAGCGGCGCTAAGGTGCCTTAGCGCCGCTAAGGTATCTTAGTTGTTCGGACCAGCCCTCGTTAAGAAAGGAAGCGCCGCTAGCCTTTTTAACCTTAGCGGCGCTAAGGCCCTGAGAGGTCCAAAAGTTGCTTTCCTTCGGTTCGCGTGCTCGGCTCGCGTTGCTCGGGTACTGCCCGAGCTGAAAACACAACTTTTGCATGTTTGGTCGCATGAACTGGGATGAAACACCTGGGAATCAGAACAACCTGAAACCACCAAAACCAGACAAACACGAAAAGAAAGAGAAAATAGGAGAAAAGACAAAAACACGAAACACAACTAAATAACACTAAAACACGAGAAATGACTAGACGGATCAGTAACACCTAAGAAACAAGGACCGGTAACACCTAAGAAACAACCTAAAACGGGGGGAAAAACACGCAAAATACTATCAAAAATAGCAACAATAATTGGACAAACAACTCCCCCACACTAAAACCTTTGTTCGTCCTGAACAAAAAGAAAAGAACAGAAAAGAAAGATAAACAAATGAGCAAGGACAACGTTTCAAGCAAGACTAATCTCAAACCAATCAATCAAGTCAAGAAGAATTCAATTGATTACAAGAGCACACCTCAACTATTAACTTGGCTATTTTGAAGGACATAGACTCTCAAGTACAAAAGTATATCATATGTGCCTCACTCAATTTCTTTTTCAAATATCAACTGGGTACACTCAAATTGGTCGTCAGTCGAATCAATCAAAAGTTTGCCTATCGTCTAACTCCTACTCTAAAACAATCAAAATAGTGAAACAGTGAATCAAGAGGACTTTAAGGGATGTAACGAAGGCTCTTTGGATCGCGTAGGATAAATATAGGCTAGCTGGCAAAATAAAAATCAACTCAACTCAATCAGATAACCATAATCATGAACTCCTCTGGTTGCTGACACCAACCGGTTCCTCCCACTATTCCAAAACCAACATACTTCCCAAATTATTCACCATTTCTATATTTACTTTTTTTTGTGTGAGAAACTTTGGACATTTCACGTAATCCATTTGGTTTCTCTCTTTTTCTCTTTTTGTTTGTGAGAATCTTTGGACATTTTATCTATTCGATTTCGCTTTTTTTTATATATATACATATACAAACACGAATCACCTCCAATTCTACGCCCGAAACTCCACAATATCATTGTCACGAGGTTATAAAAGAAAGAAAATCAATAAGGCTCAAAGGGGGTGACTAGCGAAGTTATTTTCAGAAAAAGAAAAGGGGAAGGAAATACAATGAATGCTCAATCATATTCACGTTCACAAATCCAATTATTTCATTTCTAAGTAGACTCAAGGCAAATTCTAATTGACAACGATTCTGACCAATAACTCACGAGAAAATAAATGAACGTAGCTCAAACCTCACAAGGTAAAATAACTGTCCACAAAACAACCAAGCCAATTCATCAAAATGTGCCACTCATTCTCATCATCACAACTTCCTAACCCAATCAGTCAATCATCAACTAGTCTTACAATACACCAAAGTTCAAGCTCAGAAAGACACAAGCAGATAATCCTACAAACTAGACCGGTCCACAAAGCAAGAGAAAAGAAAATAAAAGCAATCCTAAAAAGAAGAACTAGACCTGGTTAACCATATAGTCACGTAAACATGTAAAACTCCCCCACACTTAAAATTAGATAATGTCCCCATTGTCGATCGTCAGTGCAAGGAAAGTTTACCCATATAATCAACCAACACAAAAAACAAAAACACTAAACCAAATACGAAAATAAAGAGAAAGGAAAAGATACAGACGTACAGGGCACAGTGACTAGACGAGTTACTGTGAATCCGGTTGTACAGGGTGAGGGTGGAGGTAATCAGGCCCCGAACAGCGGTAGGCCAACTCAAATCTCTAGCCCCATTCGGATCGGGGCAACTCCTTCGAACTCGGCTGGGGAGGGTAGTGGGGCGGTTGCTGTGGTACTTTTTTGCGACATGGCCATGGTACTGCAGTGGCCTCTTCGTGTACTCACTCATACACGCTTCGTCGATAATCTGTTCGATCGCCCTAATGGACATGCATTCTTCCACAAAATTTGTCTGCGGCTTAGGCTGGGTCTCCCGAACGGAAATGGCGATGGACTCGCCCAATAACGTCATCTTGACGTCCCACTCTTGACGTCAATCATCGTGTTCGTGGTCGCCATGAGTGGTCGTCCGAGGAGAATGGTGTGCTCATTCCCATTTTTGTGCACTTCTCCTACATCTAGCACGACGAACTCTACAGGCAAAATCAGCCTCCCAACTCGAACTAGTACATCCTCAACAACTCCTTCGGGTCGACGGAGCGAGCGGTCGGCAAGCTGTAAGCGCATCCTGGTAGGCTTAAATCCGTCTAGCCCAAGTTGCCGATAAATAGAAAGGGGCATGAGATTTATGCCCGGTCCAAGGTTGAGCATCCCCGAGGCCTCTTTCTCACTCATGAAGGCTATATTAATCACAAAGCCACCGGGATCCTTTTCTTTCCTTGGCAAGTCATGGTGAAAGAGACTTGCCGCCTCGCATACGAACACGTCGTCGCTACTTCCGAGTTGCTTCTTCTTCGTTGCCAATTCTTTAAGAAGTCGTGCATAACCCGATATCATCTTCATCACCTCAACAGGCAGTAAGTCACCATTCACCTTCTTCAACATCACATAGAGGTCCCGCATCATTTCATGATCCTTCTCCTCCAACAGTCGGCTTGGAAAGGGAAGCCTCGGCCTGTATGGGTCAGGGGACTTGAGCAAGGTTGGCTCAACAGGCGGTGTCACCAGAGTCTTCTCCTCCTTAACAACTGCCTTCTCCTCCTTCTCCGGCATAAGCACTATAACTGAATTCGCATGCTCGGGCTGACTCGGCAACTTTGCCTTGTTCAATTCAGTCTCGATGGTCCCGACCCGTGTGGCCAACTGTCCCACTTGCGTCTCGAGACGCTTAATGGAAGCCTCGTTGTTCATGGTTCGTTGCTGGTTGTCGACCAAAAACTGGAGGATCTTATCTAGCTTCTTGTCTGAACTTGGCGGGCTCGGACCGGCTTGTGCTGGTAACTGTATCATTTGTCCTATTGACATCCGAGTTCGCCTCCAAAGTTAACCAGACCAAAGGACACTCCAAAAGCCGAACCGGAAAGCCAGTTTGGTATGCAAGTGCCGAGCTGAATTTCGGATTTATATTACCATGACACCTCCGCGTGTTCCTTCCCGAGCTCGGTATTTGTGTCGTTCAAACACCGGCGCCGACCTCGAATAGGTGACGGGCTGAAGGAAGGTTCCGGAGGGCCAGAAGGGTAGGACGAGTTTAAGAGCCGACCTGAAGCTTCAGAGTGGTTGCCCCCGAGGTCGGCGCCGTGTCCGATAGTAATTTAATAATGCCACATGGAGAGTAATCATTGGCGATTAAACAGGGCGTCGTAGCCTGCGGGTCTACGCCCACTAGCCAAGACATAAAGCCTGCCAGCATTAAATGATCTCCATGTGGGCATTAAATGCCTTACAGGCAATGATTATGAAAACCTCAAATCGCATTGAATATCTGTCAGGGAGACGCCGGACTGCTCTACAAGAACACTGTACACAAGACCGGTGAACAGTACCTGAACAGTGCCACATTTAAGAGCACTATAAATAGCAGCCCTCTCATTTATTTCTGGGTTGTTGAATCTCCAACTTTATATGAATATAAATATGCTAGAAAATAAGTTATTTCCAGCTCATATATATGTCATATGTATTCAGTTATGGTGAGATTTTTACCTAGCTATGAAAAATCTGGAAATCTATGCTTCCTATGGTTATTTCTTGTGTAAAAGAGGAGTACATAGGATCAAGAATCAAGTCATTTAGTTAAGTATAACTCAATATACAAATTTTTTAAAGTTTATCATGCAAGCTGAATTTTATGTAATTGTTTCCAGCAGCAACTTTAAACTTGAATAAGTCGAGATATATGCATGATAAAATTATGAAATTTTTATGACATGTCTAAATATGAGTTAAGAATATGACTGTTAAATTTCATGATTTGAAGATGAGAAATGAATGAGTTATGATAATTACAAGGCATATATGTAGAGATGAGTATATATGCAAGAATATTCATGATATGATCAAGTTATTAAAGTGAGATTATTATGATCAATTCTCATATAAGTGATGAGAAATTTGGCAAAGTTTTAGTTTAATATGTTGAGTATATAATCTTATAAAGATTGTATTAAGTATGACATATTAATATCATGATTAAATGTTATGATTAAAAGTTGAAGTAGGACTTGAGTTTATTTTCACTTTCAAGTTAATTAAGTGAAAATTTAATATAAGCTAATATTTAAAATTTGGGAGATATAATGTATGATGAATTAAGTATTTGATTGAGTAAAAGATCAAGATGAGTTTATAAATCATGTTGATGATGTTGGAAAAAGTTAAGCATGTTTTGAGTTTAAGTAGTCAATCAAGTTTAATGTGAAATTTAGTTATTTTCACATTCGAGTTATTTAAGTGACATGCGAGTATAAACCAATATCTATGGTTTTTAAGATATGATTTATATAAGGTTAAGTAATTAACCTTGAGTAAAAGTTTAAGAAAAAGTTAAGATGTTTGATGACTTAATATTTATTTGAGACATATTAAGCTTATTAAATATCTTTAAGATTAGGATAAGTAAGAGTTAAATCTTATTGAGCATACGAGCATTGTACTTAGTATATTTGTTTATATTTTTATGTAGCTTGAAGATATAGCTACCTAAGAGCAACACTTACATTTTTCAAAAGCTTTCAAAAGAAGAAAGGTGGGGACCCAGACTGGGTATTACATTGAGTATAATATTGATATCATGTTCGAGGTATGTATACAGTTTAAGTTTATACGCTTGGGATGAGGAGGCATTCAGTTGTCTCAAAGTATATCCTAAGTTCTGATGGAGGCCGCTTGAGTTGCCTTGAGAAATATCCATCAGATTGTGCACAAGTATCCGATCAGATATCGGCCAGATTCAGTTTAAGTTACTGGAACAGATTTCCAGCCCATATATATACCAAAGATCATGAGATTGTATTATTATTGTTGTTTACTTTAGTATGGGTGATTTCGGGGTACAAGAGGATCAGTACTCACCCCCATTGTGTTTTTCAGGTAACAGGGTTGGGCCGGAGGTGTGAGTTCGAGATGTGGTGGTGGTGGTCGTGCACTTATTTCAAGTGGATATTTATTAAGTATTTGATATGTCTGTATATTAAACCACATTTTTAAGTATTTTCGCTATGCACATTAAGTATTGAACTTGCATTTTTAATAAATTTTAGATTTCAAGTTTATACCATTTCGAGGAGTATAAATATGGTACAGTTAAATGCAAGTTTAAAGGAAATCTATTTTCTTTATGTCTAGAGAAGTATTAGACAGAAAGTTTAAAGATAAACGGATTTTCAAGAAGATGAGTTTGAGTAGCATCTCGAGTTAGCCGCAAAATATTTCGAAAGAGTTATAAGTATTTTCGAAGTAAAAGTTGCGAAAAATTTACTCTGATGAGCGGGGTGTTACAGGTGGTATCAGAGCTAGAGTAAGTGCTCTGTATACTAAAAGTTTAAGTTTTAGAAAACAGTTTCAGGAAAACCGACCACACCACACTCACACCTCGCCGACTACCAGGTAAGTGTTGTTAAAAAGTTTTTATAAAAGTTTTTAAATATATTCAAATTTACTAAGTCTATGCTCAATAAGAATTCAGAAATCCAAACTCTAGAAATCAGTCTATATGTTCAGATTATTATTAAAGTTTGAAATCTAGTATATCAAGTTAACTAGATTAAGAAAGAGACTCGAACATTCTAAGTTAAGCCATCAGATTAAGATTTGAGTTAAGATATGACTATAAAGGTTGATTATGTATTTGAGCCAAGTATTAGAAGTAACGGTATTTCAGTATATAATAGCCAAAAAGTACGGGTAAATCATGGGGGTTTGAAATAAGAACCCAAAGCCGGATAAGATCCTGCAGGCTTGAAACTGAACCGTAGAAATAAAGTTTCAGAAAATAGTCAATCTTTATAAGACAGAAGTTTTGATATCTTATCAGTTAGATATCATAAGCTAAAAATTGGCAAAGTTCGAGATTAAGTTATAAGTTATTTTGTATTAGTACTTGTTAGTAACAGTACAACTATACAAATTACTTTTCAGAAATCAATGAGTATAAGTTTAAGGTATCAACATATAATAGTCACGTAGCCGGGAAAATTATGGAAACCTGAAATAAGGGTTATTAGTCCGAGTTTATCTGGAGACTTGAAAATCGAACCTTAAAAGATATCAGGAAATACGTATTACATTCCAGATACCGAGATAATTATTTAAACTTCTCAGAAGAATTTTTGAAGTTAAACAAGAGTAATCTGGACATGTGAAAGTTAAAGATAGTTTGTTTAATAAGTAAAGACTAATATGTTTTATCTCTTTGGTGAAAGTATTTATCTCCAAAGATAAATGATGAGTTTAAAGCCATAAGTAAGAAATGGCGAGAAGAAGCAAGAAAAAGATAGTTTAACCGGAACTCTAGCACAAGCTAGGTGTTTACGGAAAATTAACAATTTCCTTAAAGTTTAGTATAACTATTTATTAATGGTCATACTGTTCAAGTCATATAGTTAGTGGTTTTAGAATGCGCGAGGCGAAGTTTCAAGACCACAACTGAGTAAAGTTTAAGAAGTATAGAATCTTGACTGAATCAAGAAGTTATCTCAGTCTAGAAACAAGTAGTATTAATGTGTGAATCAAGTATATACGAGAAGAGTATGTTTTGCACAATCAATCTACTTGACAGATAGAAATTCTAATATCATTGAAAGTCAAAAGCAAGACAAAGACTCGAGCATACTGTTGAGAATTTCCTTATTTCTAAGAAGCTAGTACAGAAATATCAGAAAAAGGAGATACAGATAAGCATAAAGGAATTCTCAACTAGTACAAAGTTAAATTACATAAAGAGAGGGTGCGTCTCAAGAGCACAATACTCCATAACTTTGCCACCCATCATGGTTGTAGTTTCACAAAGATAGATCTAAAGGATCAAATGCTCGCTTGCGTTTGAATCCTGGAGTTTCCACAGAATCTTGAACAGTTGAGATGTTGTTTTGAAGTTTCTTGATAAGTTCAGTGGAAGTGTCAGCAGACTTGAATATTTCTCTTTGGAAAGGAGATATAAAAGTTTGATACACTACTTCATCTAGAAATCCAAGCAAGTGGTGGAAAAAGTTATTGAAATTTAACAGACCAATAGGTTTGGTATGAAATTTCATTTCTGCCCAAGTAGCAAGGGTAAAAATAGTCATTAAAGTTGCATATCCACCAGGAAGAACGATGAAAGCATCACAACCAGATATCATAGACATCAAACATTCATAAATTGAAAGAGTTATCATCAAAGTAGCAGAATCTTTGACAAACTTTGATGAAGTGAGATAAAAAGGAAGGATACTTCTCACCTGGATATCAAAGCATTTAGCATCCATTAAGAGGTTGTTAAAGAAATAGATACTAGTTCCTCCATAAAGTATGTTGATTTTATGTTTTCCCAACTCTTTCACCAGTTGGCTTACAACATAGATGTTGTGGGGAACGTTTACAAATTTAGAACCACCAAGAATACACACAGTTTTGATTGGTTGAAGAAGTTTGATACCTTGAGAAGATTCGGCAGTAGCCATTTATTTTAAGAGATACTTGGCTAAGAAGATAGATTTGCCTTTTAAAGAAGAAAAGTCCCGACAAGAAAGCAGTTGAGTTTTAAATGACTCTTATCTGTAAGAAGCGATAAGATTTATATACAGTACATCGGTACTATCAAAAAAAATGTTGACAAACATGATCATTGGAAATAATATTTTCCAGACTATAGAGTTTTTCTTCATGTTTGAGCAGAAGCCATAAAGACATCAGTTCTGGATACACATATCCACTAGAATGTGTGTCAAGAATCTGCTGAATAGTTTGATCCAGAGATTCCTTACTCAATCCATTCTTGATGAAAGTTATTTTATCTTCCCGGTTAATTGAGACAAAGCCCAAAGAAGTACATCGAGTGTCACAGTTCCAACGAGCACATTTATAACAGCCGACTATTCTTTTTTCTCTACGTTTCTTGGCAAAAGTGCTTTTACCCATACCTAATAGATACTTGTATGCATTGGGATATTCGCCAGACAGACGGACTTTTGCTTCAATCAGCCATCTTATATCATTTGGGATATTATTGAGCATGAGTATTCTCAACCTTTCTATACGAGCTCGATAAATTCTCTTTATGATATTAAGAGGGAGAAAGGAATAGAATTTTTGGATTTTTAGCAGTGCTAAATCCATTGGTGATTCGGACCATTGCTGAAGAAGATTGAAGGATTACCAAGTTGGTTTATAAAAGAAAAATGAGTATGAGATAAGTTTTCGGGTACGATTAAATTATACCGAATGTCAGAAGATGCACAGCCAGTATGCATTTAATGCCGTTGAAATCAGATGTGAGATATCGGCAATAAGTGAGATGTTGCGACATTATTATGACAGTTGAATCATTAAAGGTAAATAAAGTTTACATTAATGGTTGGACTTGTGGTATGACCAGAGAATGGTCAAGTTATTCCACATCAGAACAGAAGTTCAACGAAATTCTCGACTATAGTTAAGTCGGAGAAGTTGAAGTAAATATCAATAGTAATATTGACTAAAAAGGTTTCTCGGAAGAGAAGCAAGTATAGAATGGAGATGTGACTTGTTAATGATTACAAGTGACATCGACATTAAGGTACAAGGCATATAGATGTTCCGCAACCGAAGGGCCCCGGGTAGTGGGTAAATCGTATGCAATGTATTGCATAGGCAGTCAGATAAGTATTTTATATCAATTCTTCTCTAAAGTTGTCTAGTGTGCATAATGTTTTAAGTAACAATGTTACTTAAGTATGTGTGCGATTCAGAGTATGTGCTTTTGCACAATGAGTTTCAGTAAGATTTAACCTACGAGGACCAACCGATAGAAGTTTTGGACCAGAAGGTTCATTGGCTGAGGAATTGAGATATTCCCTCGTTAGTATAAAATGGAATCGCCACATGGAGTTAAATGCCACTGGGAAGTGAGAAATTGATATTAGCACTCGTTTTCCAGATTTCCAGTTCTGATATATATATATACATAGTTGTATATATCTCAGTTTCAGTATTTCCGAGGGCGGAAATAGTTTTAAGGGGGTAGATTGTAATATCCCATTCAGTAATTAATAAAAGTAATTATTCTAAGTATGAACTAATTACTTTTATTAATGCTCGTTCCTAGTTCCGTGCCAGTTATTAAGTTATTCAGTTAAAAATTCGACTTTAAGTCGAAAGTATTCTCGGTTAAATATTATTCAGTAATCGAGCCAGTTCAATAATTAATTAATTTCGGTCTGTTTATTTTTATAAATGGATTTATAAGACGGGATTAATTAATATAAGATGACGAATAATCGAAATTGATAATCGAAATTGAGTATATTTTGATTAATCGTTTAAGATAAGTAGTGAACTAAACCCAAGTATGTTCGGTCATGAATTGAACTTAATTAAGAAATAGCCGAGCCTTAGTACTAAATACTTAGAATTTTTCTAAGTGTTTAAGTTATCAAGATAAGATCATAATATTGAGCCTTAGCATAAGTTGATACAAGTTAAGTCTAGAAGTGTGGTTAAGTATCCATGAACATTTAAGTGATAAATGTTCAAAGAAGTGAGAAAATTTATTTAGACATTATAGTCTATTTAAATTATTTTAAGAGAAACCGAAATTTTTAGAATTTTCGGTTTTACGGTAATCGTTCGGTTTAAGTTCGAATGTGGTTCCGTAAATGTAGAATATTTCAAGATAATTATAATAGATCCTAAGAAGCAATATGTTTATTAAATTGAAGAAAAACTGTGAGTAAAGGATTTAAATTTTAGAATTTTCAGTTTTACGGTAAACGTTCGTTTTAAGTCCGAATTGAGTTCCGTAAATTGCATTATTCTCGGTTTATTAGCATGATCCAAGACCATATATGAGCATTACTTTTCAGTAAAAGAGTTTTAAAAATCATCCATTTTGAAAGAAAATGCATTAGTAATAAAAAAAAGGATGATTTTTATTATTTTTATTATTTTGTTCCAAAGATTTTTATATGATTAATGGTGACATTTTTTCAATAATATATGGAATCAATTACATCACATTAAGCACGAAATTTTGGTCATCAATTGGTGAGAATGAGATGAGAGAATCACAACAAAGTTTTGTTAAGTCTTTAAGTTAGCATTTTTTTTTCAACAATTGGTGAGAATTTTATTAAACATGGTGGGATAAGTTTTATCTACCAAAAATCTCATTCATGGCTATGAATAGAGGCCATTTTTTATGATTAATTATGTTTGGATACGAATACAAGTTAATCATAAAATAGTTTATGATTAATTAAGTTTATAAGTTTAAATTGTTTATATTGTTCATTTCTTCACTCTGTTATGATGTCTTGCCAAATTGTGCCTATAAATAGAGGCCTAAAAATCAGAGTTCTCACACCAAAGAAAAGTACCAAAAGTTATATAAGAGTGTAAGAGAGAATAAGTAGTAGAAAAATTGGAGAAGTGAAGAATTTGAAGTAAAGAATCAAGTTTTTACTCTAGCAAGAAGGAGGTAATTTATTTATCTTAAAGTTACAAGCTTATGTTCATGTTTTGATAATGAGTTTACATGTTTAGTAGATGATATTAAGTGTTTAATAATGTTTTTAATATGACTTAGATATTAAAGTTTTATATGAATATAAGTATGCTAGAAAATAAGTTATTTCCAGCTCATATATATGTCATATGTGTTCAGTTATGATGAAATTTTTACCTAGCTATGAAAAATCTGGAAATCTATGCTTCCTATGGTTATTTCTTGTGTAAAAGAGGACTACATAGGATCAAGAATCAAGTAATTTAGTTTAGTATAACTCAAGATATGAATTTTTAAAGTTTATCATGCAAGCTGAATTTTATGTACTTGTTTCCAGCAACAACTTTAAACTTGAATAAGTCGAGATATATGCATGACAAAATTATGAAATTTTTATGACATGTCTAAATATGAGTTAAGAATATGACTGTTAAATTTCATGATTTGAAGATGATAAATGAATGAGTTATGATAATTACAAGGCATATATGTAAAGATGAGTATATATGCAAGAATATTCATGATATGATCAAGTAATTAAAGTGAGATTATTATGATCAATTCTCATATAAGTGATGAGCAATTTGTCAAAGTTTTAGTTCAATATGTTGAGTATATAATCTTATAAAGATTGTATTAAGTATGACATATTAATATCATGATTAAATGTTATGATTAAAAGTTGAAGTAGGACTTGAGTTTATTTTCACTTTCAAGTTAATTAAGTGAAAATTTAATATAAGCTAATATTTAAAATTTTGGAGATATAATGTATGATGAATTAAGTATTTGATTGAGTAAAAGATCAAGATGAGTTTATAAATCATGTTGATGATGTTGGAAAAAGTTAAGCATGTTTTGAGTTTAAGTACTCAATCAAGTTTAATGTGAAATTTAGTTATTTTCACATTCGAGTTATTTAAGTGACATGCGATTATAAACCAATATCTATGATTTTGAAGATATGATTTATATAAGGTTAAGTAATTAACCTTGAGTAAAAGTTTAAGAAAAAGTTAGATGTTTGATGACTTAATATTTATTTGAGACATATTAAGCTTATTGAATATCTTTAAGATTAGGATAAGTAAGAGTTAAATCTTATTGAGTATACGAGCATAGTACTTAGTATATTTGTTTATATTTTTATGTAGCTTGCAGATATAGCTACCCAAGAGCAACACTTACATTTTTCAAAAGTTTTCAAAAGAAGAAAGGTGGGGACCCAGACTGGGTATTACATTGAGTATAATACTGATATCATGTTCGAGGTATGTATACAGTTTAAGTTTATACGCTTGGGATGAGGAGGCATTCAGTTGTCTCAAAGTATATCCTAAGTTCTGATGGAGGCCGCTTGAGTTGCCTTGAGAAATATCCATCAGATTGTGCACAAGTATCCGATCAGATATCGGCCAGATTCAGTTTAAGTTACTGGAATAGATTTCCAGCCCATATATATACTAAAGATCATGATATTGTATTATTATTGTTGTTTACTTTAGTATGGGTGATTTCGGGGTACAAGAGGATCAGTACTCACCCCCATTGTGTTTTTCAGGTAACAGGGTTGGGCCGGAGGTGTGAGTTCGAGATGTGGTGGTGGTGGTCGTGCACTTATTTCAAGTGGACATTTATTAAGTATTTGATATGTATGTATATTAAACCACGTTTTTAAGTATTTCCGCTATGCACATTAAGTATTGAACTTGCATTTTTAATAAATTTCAGATTTCAAGTTTATACCATTTCGAGGAGTATGAATATGGTACAGTTAAATACAAGTTTAAAGGAAATTTGTTTTCTTTATGTCTAGAGAAGTATTAGACAGAAAGTTTAAAGATAAACGGATTTTCAAGAAGATGAGTTTGAGTAGCATCTCGAGTTAGTCGCAAAATATTTCGAAAGAGTTATAAGTATTTTCGAAGTAAAAGTTGCGAAAATTTTACTCTGATGAGCGGGGTGTTACAATCTGTCAGGGACGCCGGACTGCTCTGCAAGAACACTGTACAACAAGACCGGTGAACAGTACCTGAACAGTGCCACATTTAAGAGCACTATAACTAGCAGCCCTCTCATTTATTTTTGGGTTGTTGAATCTCCAACTTTCAGACTATCTCTCTACTTTCTCTCTCTAGACTTGTAATAAACCCTTGTAAGAATTGTAAGGATATCATCAGTGCCGACCTCGTACAAGAGGCCGACCCAGTGATCTGATAATAAAATCGTAATTAAACCGCATCTCTTTGTCATTTTCTCATTCTATATCTCTTTTACTTGTTTCTTTAACCGTTGACCGGAAACGCCCGTCAACATGTCCCCTTGGTTGCTGCTGATGGGCAACAAGGTTGGTTTGAGGCGGCTGCTGGTAGTGGTTGTTGGCCCATGAAAAGTTCGGGTGGTTTCGCCACCCAGGATTGTACGTGTTTGAGTATGGGTCATTACCGGGTCGGTTCTGATTGCCTTGTATTGCATTCACCTCAGTATTCTGTCCTCCGAAGCTCGGCTCGATAGCCAACGGATACACCTCAAAATTGTGTCCCTGAACTCCGCACGTGCCGCAAAAGTTTTTTGCCATCGAATGAACTGGTGAAGCTCCTCTCGCATTCAATAGCCGCATCTGCTCCGTGAGCTCGGGTAACTGCTGAGCCATGTCATTGTTGTTCGGTCCAACTTCATTCACTGTTGTCCTCTTCCCTTGGACGCTCTTCTGAGACGAGTTAGCACTCATCTTCTCGTATATCACCATCATCTCCTCTGCCGTTTTTGCCCCAATGTCCCCTCTGGCTGCATTATCCACCATGTACTGCAAGTTCTGGTGGAGAGAGTCGTAAAAGCAATTTGCTAATAGCCCAGGAGAGAGGTTGTGGTGGGGGCACTGCCTCTGAAGGTCTTTGAAACGTTCCTAAGCCTCGTGAAGAGGCTCGTTCGGCAGTTGAGCAAAGGATACTATCTGGGACCGGATATCTTGGGCCTTCTTATGAGAATAATACTTCCCGACAAATTTAGAGTATACTTCTGCCCAAGTTGTGAGAGAATCCGGAGTGAGGGTCATGAACCACGCCTTGGCCCGGTCCTTCAGAGTCTCCGGGAAGCACCACATTTTCAATTGGTCCTCAGTTAGCCCATGCAGAGGGAATGTCTGGAGGACGTTGTAAAACTCCCGGATAAAGTGGAGTGGGTCTTCGTTGGGGAGCCCGTGGAATGATGGGAGCTGATTGTAGTGGACCATCTTCAACTCATAGTTTCGGGCGTCTTGCCCTAACCGGATACAAGAAGTGATTGGCCCAATCATGGGTTGGGCCAAGTCTCGGAGGAGATCACTGGGAGGTTGTTGAGCCATCTTTGGTTTGGTGGTTTCGGATGATTCGAGGCTGAGTTTGTCGAATAGCTCACTCAAGTTCTCGGGATTGGTTTTGTCGTTCGGTGCTAGTATACGTCCACTCCTGGTACGCATACACTCAAACAACAAGAAGGGTTACAAGCACCAATGATAGATAAAAGAAAATAAAATGAAAACAAAAACAACAAAAGAACTAACACCTAAACAAAGAAAAAGAAACAAAGAGAAACACAGAAACAATAAATCACCAAAAATAAGAGAAACACGAAAAATAAAGTGAATAGGCGCACAAAATAAGTCCTAAACCTGCCCCGGCAACGGCGCCATTTTGTTGTAGTAATTTTTACCGGAGTAGAATCGAAAGATTCGAACGCCGGGTCGTTTCTCAAGGAAGGTCAGCCAGATTAAATTGTGCAAATATTTGGTCATAGAAACAGAAAATAATCCTAAACACTCTAATTCAAATGGTTGGTTTTGATTATCAACTACGCGATTAACAACTAATGATACTCGAACAAGCAATTTCAATTTCACACCCCAAAACACAATTCAAATAATGATAAAATGGACTAGGGTGTCGGGGACAATCGATTCCGGCTCTCAATACATTAAACGACAATCGATCACTCGGCTAAGGAACTCAAAAAACTCACTCATTCAGAGATTCATTCTCAATAACTCACGTAACAAGAGAATAAACGTAAACGATCAATTATCGAAGCAATTAGCACATAGACAATACGTTTCCGAACAAGTCTATTCTAAACAAGCCTAGATCGATCGATTCCTCCCCTTCCGGTTCTAAAATTGATTACATAGATTAAGATGATGATCAATCATCCAACCCTAGCTTCAAAACAACTCGAATAGATTGAGCAATCAACATACGCACAAACGAAATTGAACCGGAACAATCATCCCCTAGCCCTAGTTAACGAATTTAGCTACTCATCATCAATTCAACAACGAAATACACATCAATCCAAGCCATCATCATCATAGATAATATGAAAAAGAAAGCTTACGATTAAATACGAATCCAATGTCGAAACACCACGAATAATCCAAATCCACAAGTTCTATCTTGGAGTTTTCACTATCCAAGATCAAAATTCCATGAAAACTAAGAGAAAAATGAGTTATGGAGTGCCCAAGTTCGAAATACAAAGTCTGGAATGTTCAAAATCATGCCCTAGGTCCGATATTATCCTCCCCCATTTCAAAATCCACGAAAATCGCGTCTTCATAAAAACAGACCTTAGCGGCGCTAAGGTGCCTTAGCGCCGCTAAGGTATCTTAGTTGTTCAGACCAGCTCTCGTTAAGAAAGGTAGCGCCCCTAGCCTTATTAACCTTAGCGGCGAGGTCCAAAAGTTGCTTTCCTTCGGCTCACTTGCTCGGTTCGCGTTGCTCGGGTACTGCCCGAGCTGAAAACTCGAGTTTTGCATGTTTGGTCGCATGAACTGGGATGAAACACCTGGGAATCGGAACAACCTGAAACCACCAAAACCGGACAAACACGAAAAGCAAGAGAAAATAGGAGAAAAGACAAAGAAAACACGAAACACAACTAAATAACACTAAAACACGAGAAATGACTAGACGGACCGGTAACACCTAAGAAACGACCTAAAACGGGGGAAAAAACATGCAAAATACTAACAAAAATAGCAACAAAAATGGGACAAATAGGGACGTCGGCCCGACGCTTCTTCTTCATTGGGGGGATTAGCACTATCTTAATTTTGTATGCAATTTTTTTGGAGATGCTAGTGGAATTGCAGCTGAAGTAAATGATAGTGCTACTGATGAACTTCCTAGATCCAGCTTCTATGAGAAAAGATATCACATATCGTGCGATGCGGTGTTGCATGATCTCCCAATGAGTTCAAGTGATGTATCTTTCTATGGGCTTAAGTTCCATGAGCTCCACGATCATCTACTGAATTTTCTTGGTGTCAAACATGAATTGGAAGAAGGGATTTCATGGGCAACAAATGACCAAGTGCAGCAGGCCATTTACTTTGGGTCATTGAGTACGTTGGAATTTTTTGGGGGGAGCTTTGGGAGTAGCGGGTATAGATTTACTTTGGGTCATTGAGTACGATCATGCATTGGCCTTTTTGGACAAGCATGATTGTTTAACATCATTGGTTTATTTATTTATTTATTTATTTTTTTATTTATTTCCTTTACTTTAATATTTATAAAGGGCATCCTAAATTTGTTAGGAAATTTATTTGTTTTATTAGAGTTATTTACTTGTTGGCGAGATATTTACTTAGGGTTACGAGTTCTATTTAAAGACTCCTCTTCTATTGTTTTAGTGAGTTGAGTTCTGACTGAAACAAAATATATTGAGGATTTTCTCTTGATTCTCCCAATCGTTTATGTTTTAGCTCCATCAGAGGGCTTTTTTTCTCTCTCATTTCTTTTAAAAAAGATGATCAATAGTGTTCCAACTTTCTCTCCTCGACCTACTTCGTCCGACTAGTTCCGGGTTCGAATCCCGGGCAACCCATTGTCATGTCGAAATTCTATGAATAGCAAGCAATCCATATTTCGCCTAAAATGAAAGTCAAATATACACAAAGTCAGAAGAAATAGAACAAAAGTTTGGAACCCAACGAACAAAGCGAAGTGAACGTCGAGCTACCTACAGACACCCGTTCAATTACATTGACCCTCGTTCCTGTGCTTTATCCTCTTTAAGGGAGCATAGTTTGTTGGGTCGATTACATTGAGGTTGATTTTGAAGAATTTTTTCCACCGTTCGTCGGGATGGGGGATCCCCCTGCCTTAGGCCCCTACCAGGTGTGAAAGATTTCGTAGTTTCCCCATTCCATAGAACTGAAAGCCTTGTGGTAGTGATACATTCCATTATCAAGGAAATCCAATTGTGAGGTAGGCTTTAAAGTACAAGTACCGAAAACTCGTTTTACCACTCAAATTGCGCTTTGTTGTCCATAAGAGGGCTTTAGTCCTCAAGTATTTTGTGTTTGGTATTTAGTGTATAGTTTGTTTGTTCCTTGGTTAATCCTCGCGTTTGTGTTGTATTATTGTTTTGTGTTTAAATTTTTTTATGATCTATTTTTTGTGATCTTGTTAGTTTCGCCATAATAGAAGATTGGTCTAATTATGTCAAATACTGATTTTGTTCCATCTTGTGCAAATTTGTATTATAGATTGAAGTTTTTTGTGGTTTAGTTTTTATAGGATATGTATGTTCTTTTTGGCATGTTACAATTAATTTTAGGCTTATATTTGATGCTCAAGTTATGTTAATGTCAATTGACTTCAAGCCTTGTATTTAATCAATGTTTTACAATATTGCTATGTTAAGAAAAACATTGGAAGTGTTGGTAGTACATAAAAATAAAGAAGTAACAAAGTTAATGAGGCTAATAACAGAATTATGAAAAGGAAAATACATGGTTAATTTTTCAAATGCACTCTTGAAATTTGACCCAACCAATAACCAAGTCAACTTTCAAATTAATGTCTACATTTCCAACTGTATCTTTTGGAAACACCCCCGTCAAGCCCTAAATTTTTACAATCAAACAAAAATAAAATTCTTTTGACATTTCAAACATCAAATAAGAACATCTCCAATGTTGTAACATTAAAAGATAATCATTTTTAACACATATTAATTAATGATTGTAATATTAATTACATAAAAATAATGTTCAAGTCTTAAAATTTAAATCAAACTAGTATATCCAATGCATCAATTTGATAAAAAGTTATTTGTATAGATGAACCAATAAAAATAATTTATTAATACAAAAACAATAAAAAATTAAATTAAATATAAAGTGAATTAATAAGTTATCATGTTTAACATGATATTAGATATTAAAAAATAGGCTCAATATTGTCAACAATAAATGCTATCAACCTCATCAAGAAATAATTATGACAAAATGTATTGGAAAATAAATTAGTAACACATTTTCAAACGTTGATGATATAAATAATTTTTTATAATGTCAAAAGTAGTAGGTCAAGCCTCAAGGAGACTTTGTAATCATCCATTAAAAAAATATATTAAAACCGAACCAAGAAATCATTAATTTCGATTACCATAAATGTGCATCAGTTGATTTAAAAAGAGGAGAACCTAACCAGAATGCATCCCATATTGTAAACCCACTATTGTATGCAGCTAACAGTGCCAACCCAAGGCAAATCATAATCCATAACCAGAAAATCCTCCAACAATGTCAACAGAAAGAAAATTTACATATGTTAGAAATTCAAGCAGCTAAAGAGAATCTGGTCGCCTTTTTTGCACTTAATCGTCATCTTCTTCCTCCTACATAATATGAAAAAGATGAATAATTGTCAACAATTGTTGCAAATGCTTTATACAAGATTAATTGGACTCAACATAACAACTGACCTCTGCACTTCCTTCCTCATCTTCCTCATCATTAACCTCTGACTTCGACTTGTCAGACTCATCATCATCTCCTCCAGCCTATCACCATTGATAAATACCACATACGTTAACATTCGACGCTTGTCGATAAAAGAAATAAGATTCTGCATAATTACTGATAACAAATGATTACCAATTTTTTGTTGTATGCTTCCATTTTGCGCTCATATTCCCTCTTGCGCTTTTCAGCCTCTGCATTGAAGGGCGCCTTTTCCTAATATTTTCACATTTATTTTGTGACAACAGAAGTTTTACCAACATGAAGTCAGTAAATAGACCGCAAAAGAATACAAAATTATATCTTGGAATAATGATCACCTCTTCGCTCAAGGATTTCCACTTTTCACCACCAGCTTTACCAACCTATACACCACATTAACTTTATCAGACAAAACCACGAAACTACAAAGTATATAATTCATGGACCCAAGTTAAACTAAAACAAGACAGAGAGAGAGAGAGTAAAGCAAAAAAGTGAAACATGAAAAAGGTTACTCACAGCAGAAACAGCTTTGTTGTTGGGGTTCTTTTCCTTGTACTGCTTCCTGAAGCCTTCCCTGCAGCCACAAACAGAATGACACCAAATTTTGGACTACTCATCAGCACATCACAAGAAGTATCAAGAATTGAAAAGATTATACATAGAACGAAAGTCAAGGAGTCAAATATTAGAAAGTGGGATCTGTAATACATGAACACAAAGAAAGCACTTGGAGCCCTCTTCGGCTTGTTTGGATCTTTTGCAGCTTTCTTATCCTTTTTAGTCTGCTTCTTCACAGCAAGCCTAATATCATCACAATATACAACCATAATTAAACACTCTTTGGCAAGTCAGCAGGAAGAAAACTGAAATTATACTTCAATTAAATAAATGTGGGATAACTAAGGTCATAGTTTTATTTTGTTTTCAGAAAAATTGTGAAAAATAGGACAAAGCATAAAATTATCGGTCATGATGAAGTTAAATCAGTGTAACTTCCTCTGCAATTTCACTTACATCAAAAATATCACATAATTGCCAAGGATAGAACAACAATCAAGTAAAGCCAGAGAAACATATCATGCATAAATTTAACTGTATATAATTAAAAGAAGTACCAAGGCCAGCAAAGCCAAATAGAACAACTAATGGATGGTTGATTTTCTATCAGCTACATCATAAGAATCAAACATAAATCCGCGAGTACAAAACAAACTGAACAAAATTCATTTTCATCAAGGTCAATTGGATAAAACAGAACATTACCAAAGAACCTTACAGATTGTACACATCTGTAAACCTAAATTTGTTGTTTCGAACAAAATTCATTTTCATCAAGGTCAATTGGATAAAACAGAACATTACCAAACAACGTTACAGATTGTACACATCTGTAAACCTAAATTTGTACAAACAGATGATAAATCGTCCAGCAACCAAAAAATCACAATAAAAACATAAATAAACAATGAAAACATAAAAGTTCACCTGCTGTCGGCCTTCCTGGAACCAGCCTTCGATTTTCCTCCTGTCATCTGAACATCGGAAAAACAAAATAAAGAGTAAATAATCAAATCAATAAACGGAAAATAGAAGAAAAATCTGTCAAAGCGTACCTTGGTACAGAAAACTGAGGAATAAGGGTTTCGCTAGAGGAAACGAAAAAATCTTTATGGAGAGAGATAATGAGATATGCGTTGATTTGTGAATAGATATCTATCAAATTATCAATTATGAAAGGCAAGTGAGGCGAATTGAATGAGGTAGACTACGCGCGGGCTTGGGAATTGGGGCTTTAGGCGGGATCTCAAAAGATTTTTTCGCCACGTCACCAAAGATATTTTCATGGTGGGAATGTGACCAGTTTCGGCTATCCCTCTCTCGGGC
>BKCP01005350.1:188137-232471 GCA_008636005.1 Striga asiatica | reverse complement strand
TCTCACCCTATGCTTTGAAGCCCGGATTAGGAAGAAACAGAATAATTGATTGTAAATTTTTGATAAGTTTAATTTCAAATTGTTGATATCATGTCAATAAAAATAAAAATAAAATAAATTAGGTAGAAATAAAATAATTAATTGAAAAAGTTTAAAATTTTAATCAATAAATTAGTGATTTCACATTAACTAAAATAAAAAATTGTGTATGTGTATAAATTATTCACACTAAATATTTATTAATAATTACCACATTATTTCTATTGATTTTACTGAAAATCAAATAACCCATTTAGTTTTTTTGATATATATACCAAACATAATTGAAAGAATTCATATAAATTAGGATTCTTTCAAAAATTTAAAAAGGTGTTGTATTGAGATAATTAAGGACAAAAAAATCTTGAAAAATATTTCGTACTTATTATGTAACAAAATTAATTGGAAGAGTCCATACAAATGGGGATTGTTTCCAAACTTATAATAAAAAAAAATTGTACATGATTTTAGGCAAAATCGGCATTGAAAGCCCGAGAAGACTTTAAACAAATGGGCATTTATTTAAAACGTTTTCAATTATGCTATTTTAGTATGTGAATTAATGATTTTGGCGGAAAAATTTTCTAAAATTGATTTAACCATATCATTATATATATATATATATATAGATTGGTTATGGATCTGATATAGTTTTTATTGGTTTTTTTGTTAATTGTAGTTAATTTTAAGAAATATAGTATGATTAATTGTTACTGGAAGTTAAAATTTTGTGAGTTTGAATTTTTTATCAGATATAAAGTATTTAGTTTATTTTAATCAGTAATTCTAGTTTTATATTGATCTCACTAAGGTATAAGGTGGCCAGTTAAAAATAAGCATGAAAGATCACATTACATGTAATTTTCATTCTACACTTTGATTGATCTATGTCATTTTGATTGTATTGATATATGTGATTATCGATGGGTAGATTCATGCTTAAAATGATGAATGCTTCTTTAGTCTTCTTGTCATTACAATTAATAGACGAAATTGGTAAATGATACTAATACTTTTGTTTGTGACAACAAATTATGAGTTAATAAAGCAAAACACATTTGTTCGGTTGCATATGTAGTCCAAGTGGGAGATTGTTAAAAATATTTTATTTAAACATGTGTATATTAAATGTGTATAATTATGATAATATAATTCAATTAAAGTTATCTACTAAATTTATAATTTTAATAAAGAGAATATCAAATTGTTATGAATTTAAAAGTTTAAAATCATTATGAGATTTTCTGTTTGTTGAGAGACAAAACTGAAAATCAGTAAATCTTATTCAGTTGATTATGGCCCCAAACGACAATAATGTACGAGCAGATTCCCAAAGAAGTGCTTTCTCCATTTAAAAGCACCATCGAACTTCAATACATNCTCTTCCACATTTCAAACAACTTTGCAATTAATAGGATGGTTTTTATATTCTTTTTATTATTATTAGTATTTGAATAAAACGTGATGTCCTAACTTAAAATGGGACAACAAAAAAGGTAATAAAAAAAATACACTTTCGGAGCGAAAATAATTCATATGGGACCAAAAGACTTTCTCTACCAAAGCTTCAACAAAGTGTTTCCATATGCAATCGGAACCCGCGATACTGACCACCAATGTCACAAGAAGTCTATTTTACACGATAAAAGTCTTCCAAGTTCAATCAAAATATGTTGAGAAGGAACGGCAGCTTTTTAATTATATACAGCAGGCAATCTCTCAAAAGCTTTATATGCAATGCCTGTAGGAGCACACTTCCAATCTAATCCCGTATCAGCATTTTTGCATGACAGCAAATACAATGTGAGTTATTCTTTGTAGCTTATTTCTTCTTAGGCAGACGCATCTGTGCATGATTTTTGTAAAAAGGAACATTTTAACTGCTCTGGGATAGAAATAACACTACACAAGGTGCATTTATAGTTGCTTTTGCTTACCCGTGATTTTGTGCTCCTCCAACCAGTTGACTCTTGAACTGGTGAACTATATGCATATTTGTCAAAGATAGTGAGATCCACCTTTTTTGTTGTGCTAGATTGGACATGTGGAGATACGGCCTAAAATCAGATACAACACGAGCATTTATAGTAAAATATATGAAGATCCATAAAATCAGACCCAGAGAAAAAAAATCTCTGTATGCCCATATGTAATATGAGAAGTAGTTTTAAAAATCTCTGAGTCATAATTTGTAGCATTACTTCACATTTCTTTCACAACTATATTCAAGATAGTTTCGCAACTCATATTTAATCCAAACTATTTGGTTTCACCATGTAAAACTTCAAACTATGAAAAAAGAATAGAATTACCTCATCTTTTGCTCCTTCGGAATATTTAATCTCTAGGCGATCACGATAAAACAATATCTGCACACATAACAAAAATGTAAAAGGTTGTGTAAGATATTGGGTCCCAGCATTAAGCAAGATATCACGAGTTTCTCACCTTGTTTTGAAACTTCACATTAGATGCATCTGTGGCTAGAACTTGTACCCCAAGACAATTGTCACGTTCAACACAGAATGGACAGAATACAGTATTGAACACACATCCATCTTCCTCACACCAAACCCCTTTTCCAGAAGAACCTTCTTGAGCTGTCCCATAAAGACGCTGATCGACCAATGATATGTCACAGACCAAAACATCTATACTCAGTGTACTTAAAGCTACATTTTCGGAATCCTTCTTTTGCAGGGACATCAAATGACACTTAGATGTAGAGATGGCTGAACATACAACAAATAAACTGTTTTCAGGAAGGCCCAATGGATTCTTGCAACGCAAGCAGGATATTTGCAGGTTCTCATGTGTATTAACAAAAGGCACATGTGAACCATCAGAAGTATGCCACGTGTCACATTTATTATTTTCTGAACCATGGTTTGCATCTGCAGTTGTTACTGAACTTGCTAAAGGACTCAACCTGTCATCAACTTGAACAGGAGTATGAAATTCATGGAGAGGACCAACTGATGAGAAACCAGCAAACTTTCTCCTTTTAGAAACATTATTATTTGCGCTCCAGGATGAGTCTGCTTCAGGCGTTGTGATGTTTGCTTTAGGTGAGATTTCTTGCTTGGGGGTGGTAAATGCAGAACAAATGAAACTAGGACTGGCATTTAAATTTTGGCATGATTTGGGTCCGAAAGAAAATTGCTGCCGCAGAGAAGTAAATGGATGATTTGTTTGAGGACTTGGGTAATCATCCTTTAAGATGAACTCAGGTTTAGGTGTCTGGCAATCGACAGCAGGCGTTTCTTTAACAAAAGTAACTTCAATGTCATTTGAAGGCATTTCCACAAAAGGCGTAGTAGGCCTGCAAATGGATCTTTGATTATAATCTGGAAGTGTAAAAAATTAAAACTTCAAACCGTAATAAATGATAGAATATAAAAACTACCCTTAAGATATGGGAGTGCTCACCAAAAACACAGCCAAGTTTGAATTGAGGTTTGATTTCTTGCATTTTGCCTCAACCGTTAATTCTATCAATGGGATTATGCTAATGACCAAGTGGTTTACAATTTCACCCTTGGTATTCAAAGTTATAAAACAGCACCAACTTTTTGTTACGCTATTCCCGGAAGTTCAGAAAATTAAGAACGTAATGTAAGGTATTGCAGAACATCAACAATTTCCATTGACTCAACTAATGGCTGATGCAAAATACCAGAAGGATGTAAACTCAAATATGTTTTTTTTTTTTCAACTTTAATTGCTTTATAATTCCTCAAGAGCTGAGTCTTTTGTATATACTCTGAACCTAGGTATAGATTCTTTCTCTTTTGAAAAATAAAAGTATTATCATAAAATTATCAAGTTAGGCTAGCATGATTGGAAATTGAATAAAATAATACTAATCGCTCATAGAGCGAAAAGGCTGTTCTTCATGTTGATACAAATATTATTTGCCTTTGTCAAGTTTCAAAGGAGGTTCACTGCACTGTCATAACGGTATAAGGGTCAACTTTACCTCGACTCCTCGTCAGAATCAGAATCTAAGTCAATGTGCTCACGGCAAAAACTGGCATTTTTATCATCTTCTAGTGTAATAACTCCACTCCTTGTATGAGTAGACAGTGAATCATACTCCGCAACTGGAATTGGACCAGAGATATCATTTGGTTCTTTCGGTTGCTGACTAGGTACTCTTACTTTAACATTTTTCTTCCGAGTGCACTTTTTCTTATCCACAGATTTGATTTTCTCACTCTCCGCCTCAAGATCTTTTGATGAGTTTGCAGCAACACCAATGCGGACCTGCATTCAGGAAAATCAAGGACGTGAACATAACAATTTTCATAATAATATCCCATACTAAAAATAAGCCTCTACTTTATATACCTTCACATCACTGAAAAAGGATTTCAATCCGTCAAGTGATTCCTCAAAGGAGCTGTACAACCTAATTGAGTTGCGCAACCACTTTGATATGTATGTTCTATTTCTATCTCTATGGAACCGCTCATCTGCATAAAGAGAATGTTGCATTGTTAAGTTCGAAAAACAATATAAAAGCATAAAAGTATTTAATGAATGACTATCAAAACATTTTGAAGAATCTGCTCAGCTTTCAGCGCCCTATTGTGGAGATTGGACCTCCCAAAAGGCTAAACCATAAGCAAATGCAGGCAAACTTGTTCGATAAAATTTGTCGAGTATGCAAAGGAGAACAATGAAAACGAAAAGAGAATGATACACGATGTTGTTTTAGAATTAGAAGATTGAACGATTACCTAAGAAAATTACAGCTCCATAGTCAAATCTGTGTCGTATGCAACGACCTACAAAATTGAAAAAAAAATAGGCATCATGCTTAAGAAAAAACTCGAACATGACAAAGAGATCCAAGAAACTGAGGCAAATAAAAATAGTAATGTGAGTGATTTAATTTTTACATCAACAGAGCTTTAGCAAAGAGAACACATCATTCACATCCTAAACATAGGACCCACATTTTAACAATAATCATGATATGAGAATGAATCACAGTTCACATCCTCTATCACTTGTTTTCCATGTTTTTTACAAGACATGGGCAAAACATGTTTTTCACAAGACAATAAAATTGCATTAGACCACTAAGAGATATCCATGCATTCTAATCCAAACAATTTAGGAAGTTTTACAATATTTCTAATTAGAGTTGATTCAGTTAATGCACCTCTAGATTCCTATCAGCTCTTCTGTGCATCATTATGCAGTAAACAGGCGTCAGAAAAGTAGAAAAACTGGGATTCTGGGAGAAAATGGGCAAAACAACACTGAAGTTGAAGTAGGAAGTGAAGAAAATGTAAGTTATTATGCACATTGATAGGTTAGAAATATTTGAGGGCACAAAGTTTGATTAATCCCGTTATATTTTTCTGGCAAATTATTGGATCTTTAGTAAGAAAAGTAGAGCCATTTTGGTAGAACAAGGTTTGTTCGAGTGCGATGTTAAAGCTTCACATTCTGCAAAATATCCACAGAAAGCAATATGTATGCAGTATGAAATTGAAAAATTGAATGAAACTACATTCTAGAAAACTTTTCATTCAATAGCAGGCCCAAAAGATGTAATGTAAAATTAGAAACTACTGAAACTTACCCACAGAGTGGTGCCGGAGCAAACAAGTGAACAGGTATAATATGCGGAATAAAGCTAATGACAAAGTGAATTTTTCAAAAGAGTTGAAGTACAACACACTTAATACAACCATCCACTCCACCGAGTTTCAGACACAATTAGAAATAGAAAAAAAATCTTAAGACATAATGGTTCATAGGTAGCTGTAAAAAAAACTACCTGTAGCTTGGTTTAGAGCCCGAAAGGCTTGCTGGCAGTACCACTCGTTCCCGCTTAAAAGGTTTTTGGATGACACATATGTGTCATTGAACTTCTTCTTTTGTGCAACTTTGACATCATAACTGGCAATGTAAACAAATGAATTACCAGAGAACAAAGAAATCTAATCACTAATAAAATTAAGGTAAGAAGAATACTTACATGTTAGGAAAGGGAATCCCAACAACTACCTGAGATGGTTAAAGCGTAACATTTGACAGTGAAAATTATCTAAATTTAGGTCAGACACAATATAACAAAGTTCACCACTCAAAGTCTATCAGACTAATTCAGCAAACTGTTATTCGGACTTCATATGAACTCTCATACTGATAACAATAACAAATCATTAAATAGGACTCAAGTGAATGCAGGGTATAAAATTATGTTACAACATCAGGATAACCATCAGAGCGCAAAGATAAAATGTGCCAGGATACAACAACTCGAGCTTTGTCGTCTGAGAAGTCCATCCCTTCAGATACCTGCAAGTATATATATCAGTTTAAACTTATATATTTGGTAAGTCAAGTCACTAATAAGTTACAACAATAACAGCTTCCCTAATGCAGCTTCTTCAAATGGCAAAATTAACAATATTTAGCACTAAGTATTAAGTACAATAATTCAACCTCTGACTTCTGTGACATGAAAAATCCATTACTGGTCGCTATCCTTGATTTTTGAACTCACTAAAAGAGAAATGTGCTGCTCATGTATGAGGAAACCTCTAGCATGGCAAGGAGATGTAAGTTTCAAAAAGCTCGTTAGGTCAAAATGTATTCTGTTAAAGTAAGGCTAGGTGTAGGTCAAAATGTGTTCTGTTAAAGTAAGGCTAGGTGTCTATGATGAAAAAGTGTTCTAGGGAACATATATAACTGTATCTACCACCAAAGGGGAAAAGGATATTAAGGAGAATTAACTACTCGAGTAAACTACTCTATTAGCTTGTTAACTCGGGACAATGGATGATTTTAAAAAAAAAAAACATGTTTATCAAGCTTTTCTGCTTCATACATGATATCTGCTGTATCTGTCATAATATTGGAAATGAACCTAAAGATGCACGAAGAAAATAGAAAGGCAGGCCAAAACCCAAAGTTTATTTTATTAGACCGGATTAAAAACAACCTGCAGCAGTATGAATCAAAGATTTAAGATTGACAAATAAAGATGGTGGATTAGTAGACAACTCAGGGTCAAAGACAACAAATATTCAGGCAATATTTACTTCATATAAAGATAAAACCTTCAAATTAAGCAAAATGCAAAAGTTAAAGTAATTCCATAATTTACCTTGCCTCGACAAACTGCCAGAAATGCAGCACCTTCTTTCTTAGAATCTTTTGTGGGCTCCACCGATTTGCCATTTTTTAGACCTAACTTTTTACCCCGAATCTTTCTCCCACTCAACTGTCTTGTGCCATGGCAAATTACATCATAGTAATCCTTCAACATCGCCTCAAAAGAATCCTGGGTGCTTCCTCTCGGTTCTAACGTTAATAAATACACACGCAGAATCAACTGGTAATGTAGACTCTTATGCAGTAAACTGTGTAGCTGAACTGAATATGTTGAAAAGTTCAACAAACTATAAATACCAAGAGAGTTAAATTTAACAAACTATAAATACCAAGAGAGTTAAATTTAACAGTTCAGCGTCCAGTGTTTGCTCGGCAGATATCTAAACAAACTTACCAATGAAAATGGATTTCTGAGCATTTAGTCTAGACCATTGGCCTGTTTGTTCCCATCTATTGCACAATTTATCCAGCAGCTTGTAGCTAGGAAAGAAAGCCAGGCACCCACCAGGAACAATCTTACAGATTTCCTCCAGAGATGATCCAATTGCATCCTTTTTTAAAACACAACCAAATTTCATTCATGTTCACAAGGGAAACAAAATCCTGTCAACTTCAGTTACAGTTGGAAGGTACAAAAAACCTGGAAAGCATATTCATCTGCAGTCTTGTAACTTGCATTTAGTGGATATCTACCAGGACCATTGGAAATAGCAGCTACCCATACCTATGGAATATGAGCAAGCTTTCAAATTGGACCAAATGTTTAATTACTTTAATTCTAAGCATTTAAGAAAGTTATCGCACTTGTGAATCAACATCGATGACATGAGGAGCTTCCAGACAGGTGCCAAACTGAACACCGAGTTCAGAAGAGAATGTACCCAGTGGTGATAGGGTCCTGTATGGTAACCGAAAAAAATTTATATTTCCATTTGTTCATTATACTGTCAAACTCCATATTTACATACGCATGTGCAGAATTCATGTATAGATAAGATACATGAAAAATACAAGATAAACACAATGCTGTAAGCAGGGTAAACAAGCTCATGAAAATGAACTTCGATATGATAAGAGATGAGTTGGTTACAGTACCCAGCTGGAATGCAAAAGACAAAAGTAATATTTTCTCAAATATCTAACTGCTTAGTAAGCAGCATTAATCTGTTTAACCATCTGAGGGCTGTATAGCACTAGGAAACTAATATTGCACAAAACAGAAAGTGCAAAAAAATCAATAATTACAGAAAAGAGGTATGTCAACGCTAGAAGTACAATGAATACAACAAAATTTACCCAGAAGTTAGAATCACAGATTGTGAAATTCCAGATATGCTTTTGAAAACGACAGCTGGATTCATGCACCACAGGCTGAACGTAGTTCTCCAGCCACCTGCATCATTTCCCTCGAAAAATCACATTGAGAATCTATTTGAGCAAATATAGAGGTAAAGCAACAAACATAAGTCAAGACCCTATCAATCATATCATCAATTACCTTCATTTTTCTTCACGGATCTTTGCAATGCTAGTTCATAGTCACATGCATGGATGCCACTCCCAGAAAAGAAGTAATTGAGTGAAGAAAACAATCCTATACGATGACCATAGTCAATTCAACAATAAATTTAAATTCGGGACAGGAGTCAAGTGTAATAATACCTTCCAATATAGTTGCTGCCAGTCCACTTAGACAAGTGATATCGCGCTCAGCTTCTGAAGCAATTCTGATTGCCTTCAGCGCAAACCATCATAGTGAGAGAATGAGTACCCACACAAATTACAAAGCATGTCATATGTAAGGTTATGTTGTTGTTGATGTTGTTGTCATATGTAAGGTAGCAGTAGACGGTCTCGAAAATTGACCGTTACTAATTATTTGAACTACCTGCTTGGCACAGTCATGCAGGATTGAAAAATTCTGTAGTGAGATATTAACTTCTTGTAGCTCCTTTAAAGCCTTGTCTCCAGTCCAACTGAGTTGTTGATACAAAGACAACAAAAGAATCACAACAATTTCCAACCTTTGCTCCGAAATACAATCAAATGATCTTCAGAACAAAACGAGGGCAATAATGATATGAGAACACTAAAACAATGTTATCGGCAAGACTGAATTCTATAAGAATTAGCCTGATTTGAGTTAGTAAATTTTGTTCTAGCCATTTGATATATATTAGTTATAACAATCTTCATCTGACTAGAGAATCTTTAGCTAAGATGACATTTGAATTTGACAGCGAGGAAAAGCCAATTCATAATACCATCATAGCATGGGCAAAATGGTGCACGATTAGTTGCAATTCCTTATCAGTTGGTCAAAAGACAAGATCTTGATTCTCAAGCACGAATCTAGGGCACTTCCCTTGAAAACCAAACTTGCAACCCACTAATATGGAAACTTGGAAGTCCGAGGACACACAATCAAACTTTCTATATGACAAAATGTAATAACATGTTCCTGCATCACTACTTCATCTAAAAGCATGCACCATGTTCCACAATTAGCCATTAAATTTGAAAAAACAGCCAAATGACTAACCATCGGCAAAATTGACTCATTGTACAGCTTAAAGCTCATTGCAAATTACTGGACTTACACTACCTTAAGTTCAGGCTAAAGGATATAATATAATCCAACTAAAGCAAGAATATTATATCATTTTTCTGCTGTTTCAAAAATATTCACAAGGTCATATTACTGCAGCACATGACTAAATAAATAGCACTGTCAAAAAATGAGATGATAGGATAATTATAAATGACTAACCAACGGAAGTAGAGCTGAGATTCACGCTTGACCAATGTAACTTTCCTCTGGTCAATCCAACTCAAAATGTCCTACACAGAATGGGGAAAAAAGAAACTTATTGCAATATGGCTAACAGAACTTACGAAACAAGTAAAAGCTCCAAGATCAGCACCTCTGTCATCTCAAACAATGGTCTGTAAGTCATGTCATCATTCAGGCACAGTTGCCCTAGTTCTGTCTGCAAATCTTCAAACACACAAAGCAATCTGAGATTATGCCACAAGTAATGAACTAATAAAGCTGCAGGTTAACACTTACATATCAAATCTTCTTCATCAAGATCGATACTACCAGCATCACGAGCAATGTCTTCTATATTACTGGTCAGAATTAAAATGAACAAATAAGCGAAAAAGAGTTCATATGACTGCGAAAATATATTATGTAGGAATGTTACTTATGAACAAATAGTTGGTGAAAACTTCAAATTGCCATATACTGAAGCTTCAATATTTAATTTTAACTCCATTTGTTAGATCATGAAACAAGAAGACAGTTCCCAAAAACTAACATATATTCCTCTTCCTCCTATAAAAAGTTGTCTTTCTGTGATACACAGCTTTGAAATCAACAATGACAGCCTTTATCAACAATTCAATATTTTATACACCATAAAAAATTGACTGGGTGTTTCTCAACAGCAGTGGCTCAAAGTATATTATCTTTAGTGGACATGTAATCAGGAATTACATACTGTGCTTCATCAAAAATGATAATGCTTCCCGTAATATCAATTTCCATTGCATCCCTGATGACTGGATTGATAATGTAATTATATGGACAAAAGACCAAATCTGCTTCTTGTGCAATGGAACGTGCAGCAAAATATGAACAACCTGAAAACAAAGACCATTTTAAAGGCTTAGCGAATTACTTAATAAAAGGAACTATCTAAAATGGAGCAGATTGGGACCTTTGACTACTTGGCCAACTTTGACAAGGTCTTCAATATCATGGACCTCATGACAGCCTCCTTTCTGAAGTGAAGGATGTCCTCTGACCTTATTAACATTTCTGATAGGTAATAGGTTTGAGTAAGGGCATGTGCAATAGCATAAGCATAGAAGAAATAGATGGTAACATAGCCTAAAAAAATTTACTTACTTAAATTGTGGGCAAGAATCTTGTCTATTCTTCATAAGCAATTTACTGAATAATATTAAAAAGAAAAAACATGTTAGAATAAAGATATGTATAAGGAGTTGTTAACTTCAATGAAGAAGAAACAACCATTGTTCGTCAACATTTTCTTCACCACGTAAGTGCGGGTTTGTACAGTAATGTTTTCTTGACCCCTGAAACATGGCAGATGCAAGTAAGAGTAACAGGATAAGCGAGATGAACTGCTATTCAAACACAAATACTATGTGCCAAGGGGTGAAAATACTATGTCTTAACCGTTAAGGACTAGAAACTTTTCAACTCGAGCAGGAGGATGAAAGACTTGAATTGACATCTAGTGTTCGCAAATTCTCTTACCTGCCCACCTAAATTTCAACTCAAGTTTTATCTATAATTGCATTTCCTTATCCAATACAAAATTTTCAGCTCTAGCCTGTAACCTAGGCCTACGTAGCTTTCATAGGCTTCCTTTTTACGTGATAATATACCGTTCAGCAAGAATGCAGCAACGAGAAGCAAAATGAGGAATATGGGCGTGGAGTCCAAGCAAAATGAGAAAGATGGGCTTCCAACAAATACCATATCCAAGTTCCATCTACTCTCAATGTGATTAATTCTGAAATTTATTGTTGTAGCCACAATGATTCCACATCCTAAGATATATTCAAATTACAAGTTTACAACTATACCTATAAAACAAGTATGCCTCACACATGCAATTTTTCCTACATGATATTCATTTCATTCAACTTGGTCATTCAGTATTCTTCAGACTTCAGAAATCTTTGGAAAACACTAGGATGTTCTTACCATGATACTGAAGATAGAATATTAAGAGAGCAGTAACCTACCAAAACTGCCATCGAAGCCCTGTAAGAGGTTTTCCTGTACTCTCCAATCACTTGTTTGATTTGTGAATGAGTTCTCCTAATACAAAATAGAAGTGTGTGTATAATAATGAATTCTTCGAAAATTAGGACATTTTTTCATTAGAAATACTTGAACAACACAAATAGACAAACTTGATGAACATAAAATTATAAAATGATTGCAGTACATGAGTTATAGATCATTCAATGCTTTTCTGAAGTTCACCACACAAAAAAAATGCTTGGTTTATGAGACTCACGATGAGTAAAAGATAGTTGGAGTCAATCTTCGCTTCTCTGTTTTGGCATTACTTGTGGGAGGTTGAGGTGTTACTGGATTTCCAAAAGACAAATACAAGACATTAAGATACTAAAGAGACAAAAAGATAAATTACACATTCAAATCAGAGAAGGGGACACAACATGTCATTAGACCAACCAACCATTTCCTATTAATTATGAAAGCCAATCCAAGTGAAGATGATGACATAATATCACCATTCAACTGCATAAATAAGTAATCAAGCATGCAAGTTATATAACTAATATTTTAATATCAACAATTCATAAAACCCTTCCACCTAACTAGCAAAGGAACAATAAGCATATAAACACAGAGGGTAACATGTCAACCCAGAGGGATGTTCTGTCCTTTTTCCATTATAATTTTCCGTTTCTAAACGAAAGTAGCCCATTTGATCCTTTGCCCATAACAACAAACACAAACAAGCCCAATCCAACGTCAGCTAACTATTTCTTTTTCTTTGCGCGGGATTCCAATACCTGGCGGCTGGGTCTCAGGAATGAAACCCCCACCATGATTAAGGGGGTCGTTAACAGCCTCGGGGTGAGGCCTAGAGCTTGAGTGCGTCACCTTCGCAAGTAAATTCTTAGTCTTCTGATTTTGCTGCCACGCGAGAGCGGAGCAGAGCAGGGACAGTGACTTCCCAGTGCCGGTGGGCGACTCGAGCAGCGCATGGCAATGGCCATCCCTTTGAGAACGATCGAGCGTTGAGATGACGCGATTCATGAACGCCAGCTGGGTCCCATAAGGCCGGTATGGGAACTCCACCGGTATCCCGCCGATATGGATAGTGCTCCGTGAATTGTTCGCCGGGTTGGGAATAATTTTAGGGTTAGGGTCTTTAATCGGCGACGACGAGAGATCTACAGGCGATGACGCGGTGCCCTCCATGTTCGCACGCACTGGAAGATTTCCTTTTTCCCCTGCAGATGGAAGAGGGTTTTATTTTTATAAACGTTCGTCTGCGCGGGGTTTTTGTCATGTGTGACCAGTCGGGCGGGAAGATGTTAATACAACTCCCGAATTTGAACTTCTTTTAGGCCATTATTGATGGTGGGATATCAATGGAAGAGAAAAATGTCTTTTTTACCTTAATTATCCCGCTTTACACTTTTGATACTTTATTTGTCAAAATTAACCAATTTACATACCTTATTTATAGCTCATCCAACATTTTTTGTACAAATTTTTAGCCAGCCATATTTAACTGGCGGGTGACTGATTAGAGCAGGTGGTAAGTTCATAATCCTATAAATTGTTCGGTAATGTCCCACTCATCCACTCTGTTCTTTCCCAATCTGCAAACCTAGGGTACATGGCTCTTCATCCCTCGTGCTCATGCGTGAAGCGTCATCCCTCCAACAGTGTCATGCTAGCGTAGTCCGCTGCAACCACCGATATGTTAAAAAAAATTTGCGAATTTTTCGTCATTTAACTATTGATTTTCGAGAAGAGATTTTTCGAAAATTTGCTTGAATTAGGCCTGAATTTGAGTTTCGAGAATTTGCTTGAATTAGGCTTGAATTTGAGTTTCGAGAATTTGCTTGAATTATGCTTGAATTTGGTTTAATTTTAGGAGAGATCGAAGATAATTTGATTGAATTTGTCTTGAAATTGATTGAATTCGAAAAGAGGATTTGATTGAATTTGGCTTGATTTTTACCATTTAACTCTTGATTTTTTGAAAATAGATTTAAGCGAATTTGACTGAATTTGGCTAAATTTTCGACATTAAACAAGGCTATTGGAGGGGTGATGAATTCAGTTCATAGGATGTAAATAATTTTTAGTGTTATAATATTTATGTATCTTTACATTTTGTAAATGAATGTGAAAGTGATTTTGTTGTTTGCTCTTTATGATTCAATTGTGGTGGTTGGGCTCATCTTGTTTAGTACTTTTCCTGTGAAAGGTATTTTAAGTGTATATAGGTCATAGTCCTAAGATTTAGGGGATTGTAGATTGTCTGTTGTCCGATACTCCGATTCCACCCAAACACTAAAAATCACTCTAGTTGCGAGTTTTACTTTATGTTTAAACCTTACTCACATATATTGCACTTAGTTTTGTAGTATATTTTAGTGTACTTCCTTTTGTGGACATTATTATTGTTACTTAGCCAAGAAAATGTAAAAGCTCTAAGTAGGTGTTGTGTTGTGGATATTTTAATGTACATTTGGGTATAGAATCGATGAAGCAAGCCGATAAAGGCACGCCAAAAGGAATGTGCCATTCATTCGCACCCCTAGATGGTACACAACCATTATTATTTATCTACTTTACCCATGTATAAATTCGTCTTATACGAGAATTGTGGAGATTGTCAGCAGATAATTATGCAATAAACTAACTGATAGGCAAAGATGATTCAGCAAGTGCGATATAATTATATGATAAAATATGCGAAATATAGAATAAGTAAATTGAGTAAGTGCGTACAATGTAGAGAATTGTGTGAACAGTTCGCACAATCACAGGTCTACAGCATTTTTGTCGCAACATTTGTTTTTATATTTTTTCAATTTCTTCTCAATTATCAATTTTTCGTGTAAACCCTAAAAGGTCATCCTCTTGGGACACTGTATCGAATGAGGTTTTCAACATCTTGAATCTCCAAAGCTTAAGAATGAAAATCCCCAAAACAATGAGGCGGAAGATCGTGGGTCGGGCCGAAATCAACAACTGGAGGAACCTGATGAAAAAATGATAGGGACGACGACTTGTATGAATTGATCGAGCATACGCTAATCAAAGACGAGAAATGTATGTAGTTAAAATGAAAAATACAAAATACATTTCTCGTCTTTGATCAACATATACTCAATCAGTTCATACAAGTCATCCCTATCATTTTTCACATGTTCTTCCGGTTGTTGATTTCGGCCTGGCCCACGATTCTCCGCCTTGTTGCTTTGGGGATTTATATTATTAGAAACATTGAGGATTTAAGATGTTGAAAACCTCCTTCACATGTTTCTGGTACAGCGTCCCGAAAGGACGGCCTTTCTAGGGCTTACACAAAAAGTCGATAATTGAGAAGAAACTGAAAAAAAAAATGTAAAAACAGGTGCAAGAAGCTGATCTGCGACTAAAATGCGGTAGACCCGCGATTGATCGAAAAGTTCACACAATTTCTGCATCTTTACGTACTTCCTCAATTAATTTCGTCTATCTGTCGCATATTTTATCGTATAACTGTATTGCACTTGTTGAATTATGTTCGCATGTCTATCTCTTTGTTTATCGCATAATCTGTCTCGCACTTTACCGATTATCTTGATATGTTTGTCGCGTCATTAATCGCATAAATATTTCGCAATTTATCGATTATATTGACCTGTCTGTCGCGTAGTTTATCAAATATTTCACTTTTCTTTCCCTCTTTTGAATAGTTGTCGCATAAATATTTCGCACTTTATCAATTATCTTCGTATGTCTGTTGCGTAGTTCATAGCATAATGATATCGCACTAGCTCGATTATCTTCGTCTATTTGTCGCGTAATTTATCGCATAATGAGACCTCACTTGCTCGATTATCCCTGCATGTATCTCACATAGTTGATCGCATTAGTAATTCGCACTTGTTCAATTAACTTCGCTTGTCTGATGCATGTTTTATCGCATTATTTTTTTGCCCTTGCCCAATGAACTTCACATGTCTGTCGCATAATTTATCGCATAAGTAATTTGCACTTTCTCAAATAACTTCGTCTGTTTGTTGCATACTTTATTGCATAATTTGTTTCGCAGTTATTCAATGATCTTCGCTTGTCTGTCGCATACTTTATCGCATAAGTAATTTGCACTTGCTCAATTAACTTCGCTTATCTGTTGCATGCTTTATCGCATAATTCATTTCGAACTTTACTCAATGAACTTCGCTTGTGCGTTGCATATCATATTGTACATATATTTTGCACTTTATAAATTATATTTGTCTTTCCGTCGCATAGTTTATCTCATAATATTTTCGCACTTTATCAGTTATCTTCGTAATTGGCGCATATTTTATCGCATAATATTTCTGACGCTGCTGAGTGATAATACAGGTCAGCTCGCCCTTTCCCTTACGGCTGAGGGCGTCGACCACTAGGTTCGCCTTTTCCGGGTGATAGTTGATGGTACAATCATAATCTTTCACTAGCTCTAACCATCGCCTCTGACGCATGTTGAGCTCTTTCTGGGTGAAGATATACTGTAGGCTCTTGTGGTCGGTAAAAAAATCTCACATCTGCCACCGTACAGATAATGCCTCCAAATCTTCAGGGCGTGAACTACTGCTGCCAACTCAAGATCATGAGTCGAGTAGTTCTCCTCGTGCGGCTTTAGCTGTCTGGAAGAATAAGTCACAACCCTGCCTTCTTGCATCAGTACGCAGCCTAGACCCTGTTTTGAGGCATCACTGTAAACAGTGAAACTCTGAGTGGGGTCCAGTATAGTCAACATAGACACCGTCGTAAGCCTTTCCTTGAGCTCTGGGAAGCTCGCCTCACAACGGTCACTCCATTCGAACTTCAACGATTTCCTCGTCAAACGAGACAAGGGTAGGGCTATCCTAGAAAACCCCTCGATGAAACGCTTGTAATAGCCAGCTAATTTGAGGAAACTTCTAACCTCGGTGGCATTCTTTGGTGCTAACCAGTTCCTGACTGCCTCGATCTTCGTTGGGTCAACCTCTATTCCTCCCACCGTAACAATGTGGCCGAGAAAAGCCACCCGATCAAGCCAGAATTCACATTTGGAGAATTTTGCATAAAGCCTCTCCCGTCTAAGAGTTTGCAACACGATCCTCAAATGCTCCTCGTGCTGCTCCAGACTACGAGAATAGACCAAGATGTCATCAATGAAGACGATAACAAACTGTTCTAGGAAGTGTTGGAAGACACGGTTCTTGAGATTCATGAATACCGCCGATGCATTGCTCAAACCGAACGGCATCGCAACGAACTCATAGCTCCCTTATCGGGTTTTGAAAGCGGTCTTGGCCACATCAGCCTCCCTGATTTTCAGCTGATGGTGACCAGAGCGGAGATCAATCTTGGAAAACACTCTGACATCCCTCAACTGATCGAATAGATCTTCTATCCTGGGAAGTGGATATTTGTTCTTCATTGTCAACCGGTTTAGATCCTAGTAGTCGATGCACATGCGCATGGTCCCATCCTTCTTCTTGACAAAAAGGACAGGTGCTCCCCAGGGTAAAACACTCGGTCGAATGAAACCGAGCTTGAGTAGCTCCTAAATTTGGGATTTCAGCTCCTGAAGCTCCTTCGTGGCCATTCGATAAGGTGCCTGCGATACTGGTGCTGCCCCTGGTACTAGATCGATCGTAAACTCCACTTGGCGGTTCGGTGGCTTTTCTGGCAATTGCTCCAGAAAGACGTCGATGAAGTCACGCACAACTGGAATATCTCTGGGCGTCTGCTCCTCCGATGAGTCCCCGATGATGTTCACCAGATAGCCTTGACAGTCCTCCTTCCGTAGAATTTTGGCCGCCTTCGCCATCATGATGACACGTGACAAGGTCCTAGCTTTCGTCCCAAAGAACGTGATTCGCTCTCCCCCGATCATCTGAAGTGTCATTTCTCTGTCTTGGCATCTGATGTCCGCTTGGTACTTAGCCAACCAATCCATTCCAAGTATGAGGTCAAAGTCCCTCATCTCGATCACAAACGCATCGACCTCTGGAGTTTTACCGCCAATATCAAGACTAAGGTCCTTGGCCAAAGAGTGCGTCACTATCTTCCTCCCAGAGGCTAGGATGATCTCAAGGGGGTCGACTGTACTCACTCTCTGGACATTTATAGCTTCGAGACACTTTGTGGAAACGAATGAATGGGTCGCTCCCGTGTCAAACAAGGCAAAGACTGGTATATTGAATAAAGATATCATGCCGAACATTGTACCTGGCTGCTCGGCTACCAAATGAGGTGATTTAGGAGCTGAGAGAAGGTCTTAAATGCTGGTCATGGGGCGATGCAAACAATGCAAAGGTGATGGGAGACAATTGTGGTGGACTTCATTTCCAAGGTGATAAAGGGTCATGCATGGGAGGTGATTGAAGTGGGGCACTATGATCATGCTTTGACCGAGTTTATGGTCTGAAAAAGTCTAAGAATCCTGGTCATGCACTAGCATGTGAGTGGGAAACATGGTCTCTTACACAAGGATTAAAATATGAAGCATGCCCATGCTAGATTAGGACTTTAAAAATGCTAATGAGTGTTTGACTTTGGCTAAACATTCTTAAGGCTATTTTAGCTCAAAATGGCTGCTAATTGCCTACTAATCACATGCATGGGGTCAAATCACAAAGGAAAATGAGAGACTTGGTGGTATAGGCTCGGTCTAATGGGATCGGGTATGGGTGGACGTGCGGCTAGGGCCACACTCGCGTGCGCTTTGATTGTTCTCGGTACTTGGCGAGTGAAATGACATTTCTAAGGCCATAATGAACGAATTCACATGCCCAACATGCTAAGGCCCTCGAGGTTCGAGGTCTCGGTGGCTGGTTACAAGGGTCTGATAGTTCGATGGCTCGAGTCAAGTGGTGCCGAGGCTAGGGCTCGACTAGGGTTCAGAACGAGCAATTTCGATGCTTCGACTCGATCGAAAATTTTTCGAACCTAATAATGAAATGATCTAACATATATATAAGCACATAATTCACATATAATCACATAATTCATGCCATAGTCTTAAATCAAACAACTCGGAAAAATTGGAAAAATTACCGATTTCACTTTATAGTCGAGCAAGTGAGACCGTTCTAATATTATAACTGATCGGGGCATTACAACCTATTCTCCTTAAAATTTTCGTCCTCGGAAATACAAAACTAGGGTGCTAGGCCAGAGCTCCTACTACAAAACTATATAAATAAGAACATAAAATAAAAGTACATATATACATCTGGAAATCTCAAAACTCGAAATCTGGATATCGAGCTCTGATCTCGGCCTCTCTCTCCCAAGTGGCTTCCGATTCGTTGTAGCGACTCCAGCAAACTTTGACGAGCTCTATATCTCTGGTCCTCATACGACGGACCTTCCGGTCTAGAACTTCTACCGGCCGCTCATCATACGTCAGGTTCTGCCCGACCTCTAGCTCATCAAAGTTCACTACGTGGCTCAGATCGTACACGTACTTTCTCAATATCGACACATGAAAGACGTTGTGTACACCCGAGAGCTCTGGGGGTAATGCCAAACGGTAGGCTGTTACGCCAACTCGTTCGAGAATGTCGAATGGCCCTATGAATCGGGGCTGCAACTTCCTCCTCTTCCCAAATCGTACAACGCCCTTCATCGGCATGACCTTCAGGAACACCTTGTCTCCCTGCTCAAACTCCAGATCCCTTCTACGCTTGTTAGCGTAGGCCTTCTTTCTGCTCTGTGCCTCTCTCAGCTTCGCTCGGATCTCAGCAACCTTCTGTACCGTGTCCTCGATCAACTTGGGACCGAGAACCTGATTCTCGCCAATTTCATCCCAATAAAGGGGTGAGCAGCATTTGCGATCGTATAAAGCTTCGAACGGCGCCATCTTGATCGACGAGTGATAGCTGTTGTTGTAGGCAAACTCCACAGTGGGTAATAACTTCTCCCACGAACCACCTCGCTCTAGGACACAAGCGCGGAGCATGTCCTCAAGCGTATGAATGGTCCGTTCCGACTGCCCGTCGGTCTGAGGGTGATAAGTGGAGCTAAACTTCAACTTCGTACCCATGGACTCATTCAGACCCTCCCATAAATGGCCAGTAAACTGGAGATCTCGATCTGATATAATCTCGGCAGGAACGCCGTGAAGTCGAACGATTCCACGGAGATACGTCTCGGCTAACTGCTCCATGGACATGTCCATCCTGACGGGCATAAAGTGGGCCGACTTCGTCAGCTGGTCCACTACAACCCATACCGCGTCGTGGTGCTCGGGCGACATCGGTAATCCCGTGACAAAATCCATGGTCAGCTTCACCCACTTCCACTGCGGGATCTCTAAAGCCTGTAAGAGACCCGGTGAAACCTTGTGCTCGGCTTTCACCTGCTGACAAACCAAGCACTTCTCTACAAACTCGGCGACGTCAGTTCATCCACTTCCAACAAAACGACCTTTTCAAGTCGTGATACATCTTGGTGATACCGGAGTGCGCCAAGTATGGAGCACTGTGCGCCTCTGTCAAGATCTCTTTTCTCAAGGCCTTGACATCCAACACAATGATCCTTCTCTTGTACTCTAAGGCACCATCCATGCCTCGATCAAAGCCCTCTACTCCACCGGCACGGAGCTTCGCCTTTATCGAACGAATGAACTCGTCCGAAGGCTGACTCTGCCGGATCTTATCTCGAAGTGTGGGCCACACTCTCAAAGAACTGACATTCCCCCTTGACTCTGACCGGGGAAGTGATCATACAGGTCAGCTCGCCCTTTCCCTTACGGCTGAAGGCATCGGCCACTACGTTCGCCTTTCCCGCATGATAGTTGATGGTACAGTCATAATCTTTCACCAGCTCTAATCATCGCCTCTGACGCATGTTGAGCTCTTTCTGGGTGAAGATATACTGTAGGCTCTTGTGGTCGGTAAAAAAATCTCACATCTGCCGCCGTACAGATAATGCCTCAAAATCTTCAGGGCGTGAACTACTGCTACCAACTCAAGGTCATGAGTCGGGTAGTTCTCCTTGTGCGGGTTTAACTGTCTGGAAGCATAAGCCACAACCCTGCCTTCTTGCATCAGTACGCAACCTAGACCCTGTTTTGAGGCATCACTGTAACCAGTGAAACTCTGAGTGGGGTTCTGTATAATCAACACAGGCGCCGTCGTAAGCCTTTCCTTGAGCTCTTGGAAGCTCGCCTCACAACGGTCACTCCATTCGAACTTCACCGATTTCCTCGTCAAACGAGACAAGTGTAGGGCTATCTTGGAAAACCCCTCGATGAAACGCCTGTAATAGCCAGTTAATCCGAGAAAACTTCTAACCTCGGTGGCATTCTTCGGTGCTAACCAGTTCCGGACTGCCTCGATCTTCGTTGGGTCAACCTCTATTCCTCCCGCCGTAACAATGTGGCTGAGAAAAGCCACCCGATCAAGCCAGAATTCACATTTGGAGAACTTTGCATAAAGCCTCTCCCGTCTAAGAGTTTGCAACACGATCCTCAAATGCTCCTCGTGCTGCTTCGGACTACGAGAATAGACCAAGATGTCATCAATGAAGACGATAACAAACTAGTCTAGGAAGGGTTGGAAGACACGGTTCATGAGATCCCTGAATACCGCCGATGCATTGCTCAAACCGAACGGCATCACAACGAACTCATAGTGCCCGTATCGGGTTCTGAAAGCGGTCTTGGCCACATCGGCCTCCTTGATTTTCAGTTGATGGTAACCAGAGCGTAGATCAATCTTGGAAAACACTCTGGCACCCCTCAACTGATCGAATAGATCTTCTATCCTGAGAAGTGGATATTTGTTCTTCACCGTCAACCGGTTTAAATCCCGATAGTCGATGCACATGCGCATGGTCCCATCCTTCTTCTTGACAAAAAGGACAGGTGCTCCCCAGGGTGAAACACTCGGTCGAATGAAACCGAGCTTGAGTAGCTCCTGAATTTGGGATTTCAGCTGCTGAAGCTCCTTCGAGGCCATTCGATAAGGTGCCTCCGATACTGGTGTTGCCCCTGGTACCAGATCGATGGTAAACTCCACTTAGTGGTTCGGTGGCTCTCCTGGAAATTGCTCCGGAAAGACGTCGATGAAGTCGCGCACAACTGGAATATCTCTGGGCGTCTGCTCCTCCAATGAGTCCCCGACGATGTTCACCAGATAGCCTTGACAGTCCTCCTTCCGCAGATATTTGGCCGCCTTCGCCATCGAGATGACACGTGACAAGGCCCTAGCTTTCGTCCCAAAGAACGTGATTCGCTCTCCCCCGATCATCTAAAGTGTCACCTCTCTGTCTCGGCATTTGATGTCCGCTTGGTACTTAGCCAACCAATCCATTTTGAGTATGTGGTCAAAGTCCCTCATCTCGATCACAAACGCATCGACCTCTGGAGTTTTACCGCCAATATCAAGACTAAGGTCCTTGGCCAAAGAGTGCGTCACTATCTTCCTTCCTGAGGCTAGGCTGATCTCAAGGGGGTCGACTGTACTCACTCTCTGGATATTTATAGCTTCGAGACACTTTGTGAAAACGAACGAATGGGTCGCTCCCATGTCAAACAAGGCAAAGACTGGCATATTGAATAAAGATATCATGTCGGACATTGTACCTGGATGCTCGGCTACCTCCGCCTGGTTAAGGGCGAAGATGTGTGCTGGTCCACCTCCAGGTCGGTTCTGGGCCTGCTGACGCTGCCCCTGCGGGTTCTGTGGGCGGTCTGAGCAAGCACGAATACCGTGGCCAGGTCTACGACAGTGATAGAACACGTTCTGACCAGCTAAGCACTCGGTGGTGCAACGTGACGGATAGGCTGCACAGCCTGAGCTGGTGCTGGTGCTGGTTGTAATGCCCCGTTTGATTATAAAATATTTGGGAATTATTTATCATTATTTGTTATTATCATTATTATTTTTATTTGTTGTTATTATTATTGATTGAATGCTAAAATTATTAAATGTCTTATATGATTTATTTGTCAAATTGTAATTAAATGTCTAATTGTCTAAGTGTTATTATTTAAATAAAATGTTTGTAACTATATTATTATTAATATTTTCATTTTATATGTTATTTGTGCGTATTATATGTATAAATAATAACCGGGTTATTTATTTTTATAGTGCGATTTAATTTTCGAGCCGCATCGATTTAATATTGCGTTTAATCGAGCCCGATAAAAACCGTATTGAAGCTACGTCTAGTCGGGCCCGAGAGCCGAATTGTTTCTTCGAACCAGCCTCGAACCCGCGTGACCCGGTCCGCCTGACCCGCTAATGTGTGTGTGTGTCTGGGTCAGCAAGACTTTTAACCCTAGTGATTTATTTGTCTCGCCCTTTTGTCTTTCTTTTCAAGATGAGATAGCAGCTTTTTATTTTGGTTTCTCTCGCGATCGCGTTTTTCTCAGAGCAGAGAAATCGACGCCAAACCCTCATCGTCATCATCACCTTCATCCTTCACCATCGTCACCACTTCGTCTCCTTCCTCAAAACTGATCGCCATCACCTTCTCGCTTTTCATCTGTGCGCGACAAGGAGATAAGAAATCTCATCATCTTCTTCACGCCAACCTCTCGCTGGAACCGTCATCACCCACTGTCGCTGATCATCTTCACTCGTGAAACCAGACCTGCAGATCCTATTCCGGCGAGTTCAGCAGGCCCACGACCCTCCATCACGAGCCTCCCACCGATAGACCGATGACCAAGGAGCCGCGACCCTGTTAAAGATGTCAATAGCTTTCGGCGAGACGAGTTCTGTTCTCCTCTCTGTCCGACGACCAGTTTGTGCTCTGTTCACTTCCGACGCTCGACGGCGACCTTCGGCTAAGAGAATACCTCCGGCCACCAGGTGCAGCGGGAGCACTCGACCAGACAGAAACAAGAGTCGGGCCTTTCACGGAGAGGTGGTTCGGGCTGAATCGGAGATACTCGGGCGCTGTTCGGGCTAAGACGAGTTGTCGATGCACCCGACCAGACCCTCGTGCGGCTGAGACGAGCCGACCATGACCAGAAATCGAACTCTTCAGACCCGAGCAGCAACCTCCGCGACGAGCCGCTGCGAGCCGTCGCCTTCCTCCATCGCTGCAAGCCGCTAAGTTCTTCCGGCGAATCCTCCATCTCCGACAAGCTTTGAAGGCCACTTCCGCTAGCGCAGCCCTGCACCGAACAACCGACTCCTCAGCGGCGAGTTGCCCTCCGTCACTGTAAGCCGCGAGCATCCCAACTGCGAGCCTTGACGACGGGCAGCCCTTCGTTTTCCGACAAGCGAGCCGCCTTGTGTTGCCAATCGAACCCTACGTTCTGTTTTCGTTCGATTCCCGAGAACGGTACTTAGGCTCGAGTCCCGTCTCGTTAATTTTTTATAATTAAATATTAATGTGAATTGTTATGGATTATCAAATCGAAAATACGTAACTATCAAGTGAAATCACAAGTTATTATTGTCCTATTGTGTTTAATAAGACCGAGTTGGACCTCGGACAACGTGTTTTCGATTTATCAAGTGTTTAAGTCTTAACGGATTGATATCGAGGCTTGCTTAACATATAAATTAAGTGATTTCGATGATATGATTGTTGTGCGAATGTTTCGAGTTGTTTAAAACAAGAAAACCCAATTTTTCGAGCCTCAGTTAGGCTATGTTTTTGTCGACCAAGGTGCTGTTTCTTGGACAAGTGATCCTCATGAGTTTTGTAATGCTCTCAGTTAGGTTTCATTGAGTTTTTGAATTTTGTGATTTCGAGTTGAAATGAATTTTATATGAATTTTCAAAGTTGGACCAGTATGCTGTTTTTACAAACTCGGACAGAAATTCTGACCGTAGTTCATGACTATTTTAGATGGCCTTAACGTCCCTGAATGAAAATGTGTTCTTCATGACTAATGTAGAATTTGATGTGAGCTGCCTGTAGGAATTGGATTATGCAATTTAGAGTTTTGGTTGATTTTATATGATTTTTGAAAGTTGGATTTGTGCCCAGGAATTTGCAAACAGTGGTTGTGTGTATGCATGAAATGTATTCTCTGAGTGGATGCCTTTAACGTGGTTATATGTAATATTGCTCTTCATGAAATTTGTAGCTCTCCCTGTTTAGTTTCTGTAGGTTTTGAGTTTGTATGATTTAGAGTTCTATAACTTGAGTTATTGTTGTTTTACTGAAGTGCTGTAAGTTATCCATTTTCATTTCCGGACTGCAGCTGTGTTCTGTGTTATTGCTGAACTATCTATGTGACGATGTCAGAATTTGCTAAAGTCGTCTTCATAAAAATTGTAACTTTATTTCTTATATTTCTATGAGTACCGGATTAATATTTTTATCATGACAAAAGCTCGAGTTATCCTCAAAATGCTGCCACCTTGTTTGAATGTTTTGACTGCACCCTTATGTGAATATTTGCTGATTTATCTTGTAGATAGTGACCTCGTCTGATTTTAAGTTGTTCTTGAGAGTTGTATATCTATGTCTTAGAAATCACATGCCACTAGTTTCATGTTGTTTCGACTTATGTGCTACTAGATGCGTTCATTTGAAAATTGCTGCGCATATCATATTCTACAAAATCATTAGTTTGATTTCGAAAATGGCACGTACCATCGAAATGCTCGATTATATGACCGAAGTGATTTATTTCTTGATCCATGTAGTATGTTTGATCTTTAAATGTCCTTAGAGCTAGAAGTTAAGCAAGCCAAGATATCCAACAACCGAAAAGACTTAAACATAAAACGTTTTCAAAGAATGCGAGCAAGGCGAAGCCAAGCGAGCTAGTTTTCAAAGTTTATATTTATGTATAAGACTAGAAAGTATAAGTTAAACCTTGATAAGTTCTTAGACAAGTCCCAACGAATGTAGGTAATCGAGGAGTCGAGCCCTCTGCCTACCTTCTGTTGGTCATTGTGTATCTGTCTATCTCGACTGACCAGGTGGGTTTTAATTGTGAAATTTGCTATGCCTTAATTAATTGCTTTTGCTATGGTATGATCAATGTATGCATGCGAACCATGTAGCCTTCGATGTGAGCTATATTGGCCGTCGAACGGTTATCCCCGTAGTTATAGGACATACCTTCGGGTAGTCTCCTTTATTATTGTTGGCAGTTAGAGCGTGAGCCTTGGCTGGTGATCCTCGTATGTAAAGCCAAGGCGTAAGTTTTGGCATTCGGGGTGGATTATTGCTCCTGATGGCCGGACACTCGTTGTAAGGCCTTAGATAAGGCGTTCGGTATATAGTTCGGCAGTAGTCTATTGCTATAGGTGTGCACATGAGACTCATTATTGATTATTGATAGGAGATGGGACTGTTATTGATTCGTATACATGCTGCGACCATACTTAAATTGTTTTCATGATTATTGATATTAATTATTGCATAGCGGTGAGCACCTCGATTTTCCTATTGTGCTCACCCCCACCTGCTCTTCATGGATGCAGGTTAGTGTTGCGGGCACGGCGGAGGGATGCGAGTGGTGGTCTTAATAATTGATGTTGCTTCCGCCTAGAACTGAATATTGCTATTAATGCTTTCTTTATTATTGATTATTGTATTATTGATAGGGAGTGTACTCCCTAGGATGATTTGATTATTGGATTGCAAATTTGAGTATTGATAATTGAGTATTGATGATTGGTTAAGTATTGGTGAATGATTGAATATTGAAAATTTGGTCAAGTATTGATAAACTGTTTGAAAATGAGTAACGCCTCAAGTGTTTATTGAAATAAATTTGAAAAATTTATTCTGATTTTCGGCAAATAAAAGTGGGGTGTTACAGTTTGGTATCAGAGCCAGTCTGCGTTTCTGTAGACTGGTATGTGTGAATAATGTGAACTCTGTGAAATACTGGCATATTATGATGTAGTATATGACCACTGGCTTCCGTCGTGCCTCGCCAACTCAGGTATGAGTTTCTTGAGAAATTTTGAATTGATTATGAGTTACCTGATTTACGAGATAATATGATGAGATGTAAACTGGGGCTTAGGAATTTATCCTCCTACTTTTAAACGTTATGGAACTCTTGATGAGAGGCGAACCTTAGTTGTATGAACTTGAACTCTAGTGATATAGAGTTAAGTTTTAACCTGAGGTTTTGTTTGTTTAGAAATTCGATATAATGTTATCAAGCTGAGTTCTGTGTATAACTGTACTCTCGATGTATTTTTGGTGTCTTCGGATGAAGACCATTCGCGAGCCATCTCGAAAGGGGAAGGCTTAAACGAGGGAATCCGACCTTGTTCCTAAAGCGGATAGACCTATCTGGCACCGCATGCATGTTTTATGCCGCAACCTCAAGTGACATTTCTATGTTGAGGGAGACGTCAAGATTTCTATTCTAAATTTTGCACCGTGAGCGATTTTCTAGCGACAGCGGGACTTACCAGGAACATCTTGAATCGAAGATGAAAACAGTGAATCGTGGACTAATGAATGCGAAGCAGCCGTGCTTCCTTTCTTAAATTCTTGTCTTTTTGTATACTTTTGCAAACCTTTGTTTATCCCCATTCGCATGGCAAACAATTTTGAAGTGTGCTTGAGTCTTCTTTTTGTTATCCAACTTCGTATTTTGAGGATTTCACTTGATCTTCTCCTACTTTTGATTCGCTGTGTACACCATTCGAACTTCCCAACCTTAAAACTCGTCTCTCTTGAAGTTTAGCTATTTCTGGTCTATTTTATGTTGAGAATTGACTTTGTTTTGAAAAAACCTGATTTCAAGTGAGATTAAGCATCTCTTTGTTTCTGCTTATCTTTATTCTCTTGCGAAGTATGAGAGTTTCGTTCGAATGCCATCGCCAAAATATCACGAAGACTCGAGGGCAAAATTTTTCTATCGCCACTTTTGTGAATAACTTACCCTCGAGGGGGACAATAATTATTCACGCTCGACATCGAGATGAACGCACGGGAGCAAAAGCCAGCACGATTCAGTTCGATAAGGAAAGATGGAGTGTTTTTCCGCCTTAAAAGATTATGCAGAAATCTTTTAAGGAGGATAGTCGAGTCTGGAGCAAGCACATTGTGTAGTGCAGTACCGTCACTATTCTAAATTTTGTTAATCGTGAAATTTTTGTTCTTTTCCCCCTTTCGGAATCCCAGGAGGAACTTCGCGTTCAAATGCCAAGGTGTGAAGATTGGGAAGTGAGTTGCGCTCGTTTAGGGCTGTTGACACGATTAGCTACCCGAGGAAGAGCTGATGTATCGGTAGACGCTGATAGACGAAAGAGCCGAAGCGAGCTATCTAGCTAATGTCTCGGCAGAAGCCGCTGACTTAAGGATAATTGTCATGAGAGTTCTTTGAGTTTTCGCATATTATTAAATCTGTGGAGTATTGCGTTTTCTTATTTTAGAAAGTTGGTGGACTTGGAGCTCGAACTTGCACATGCTGTCTTTGAGACTTTTTGAAACTTTTGAAATTGAGAAACGCCTGAAATATATATTGTTTTGTCGACCCCAAAATTTTTGAAATTTGGTAAAACCATTCCTTTTTGGAATCCTTGAATTGTAATTTCTTGTGGAAACCTGGACCAACCGCCGACCCTGACAGGGTGTAGCCACGCGAAGTGGTGGCCGGGCACGCACGATCGTGCTGAGAGACGGGAGGCTTGCGCGCGGCCGACCGTTGACTCGCATGCGAACTGCAACCGCCATCACCGTACGCACGAACTCCCCAGGCCAGTGTATACGGCCAACCATCGATGTTTTTACTGAAGTGTTGAAACCATTTCATGCTGGAATACTTGGTTATCCATTTAAACTCTTTTGTTCGAACCTTGAACCGAGAGCTCCAAGTCCCACTAAATGTGTGTAAATCTTTAATCGATGATTTCTGATTAAGGAGAGTAGTCGATGAGTCCCTATGCTTCACTTGAGAATTTCTCGAGTCGGCAAATCGGGAATGTCATGTTTTATGCATGTGGTACCGCGTTGTGGTCTCGGATTGAGACGCACGGTCTGTGAAGGAATCGTGAGCAAATTATAAGTGTGACTCGAATGCGAGACTGAAACTTGGCATCACGTGTCCACCTTGATGGTGAGATAGTCGGAGTACGCTGACAATACACCGAACGACCTGTTGAGGTCTTGTGTGCTGTTAGGTACAAATCAAGTTGTTGATACTCATGAGTATAGGCTAAACCGAACTGGGTCCTTGCAAGAAGATGTGCGCCTGAGCTCGGGCAGGACTGATCACCCTCCCAAGCAAGAAGGTAAACATATGAGCATAGGACGAGTCGGATTGGTTTCTGTATGTGAGTACATGCTTTTCGAGCATAAGGCGATGGGACTCATGGGAACAGAATCAAGTTCCGGAGGGTGATGCCCGGACCTCGTGATTGAAATTCTCGTTTGAGTCTGTCGTTATCTGAGATGTGCGTTCTTTCGTATTTCCGAGGACGAAAATATTTTAAGGAGGATAGATTGTAATGCCCCGTTTGATTATGAAATATTTGGGAATTATTTATCATTATTTGTTATTATCATTATTATTTTTATTTGTTGTTATTATTATTGATTGAATGCTAAAATTATTAAATGTCTTATATGATTTATTTGTCAAATTGTAATTAAATGCCTAATTGTCTAAGTGTTATTATTTAAATAAAATGTTTGTAACTATATTATTATTAATATTTTCATTTTATATGTTATTTGTGTGTATTATGTTAGTCCCATTTTTGTTACTACTTTTGTGGTATTTTGTTTATCTTTCTTTCCCTACTCTAGGTTGTTTTGTAGGTTTTTCCGGTCATTTGAGTCATTTTGTGCGTTTAGTGTTATTTCTGTATTTTTCGTGGTTTTCGTATTTCTTTCTTCCTATTCTCCTGTTTCCGTGTTTTCTCGGTTGGTGTTGGTTTCAGGTATTCAAAACGCTGCTCTAGGATCGTTCAGCTAGTCGTGCGGACCAACATGTGAAGGACAATGTTCGAGCTCGGGCGGAACCCGGGAGTGCACGAGACAGTTGGGGGCTTATAAGTCGACCGGGGGAGGTTAGGCGAGCCGAAACGGGACAAAAAGCGCAGTTTTGTTGAGTTAGCGCCGCTAGGGGTCGCTAACACCGCTAAGGGACCTAGCGCCGCTGCCATATACTAGCGAGCTGAAGAGAAAAGCCGCTGTCCGAGCATTAGCGCCGCTAGCTAGCAGCTAGCGCCGCTAACCCCCCCTAGCGCCGCTAACCCCCCTCTAGCGGCGCTAGCTACTGCTTATCAGATTAGTTCGTGATTCTATTATAATTAGGAGTAGGGTTTGTTTTATTGGACGGGGCTTAGACTTATTTTATGCGCGTTTTGCTGAGGAGAAACACCTTCTATCATTGTTTTGCTCTTTGGATTCGATTTTAGAGATTAAAAACCTCTATTATCTTGCTTTGGATTCGGATACTATTGGATTGAGTTCAGAATTTTCATTAATCGTAAGTATTTTTCTTCAATTCTTTCATTGATGATGATGTCTTGGGTTATGAATGTTTGTGTGATCAAATCCAATATGAGTAGCTAAATCCATCTGCTAGGGATAGGGGATAATTGATTAGGTTCAATTATAATTGCTTGTTCTTAATTGTTCATATCTATGCGAGTTGAGTTCAATTTAGGGTTAATAGATTGATCACCTATATAACCTAGTTAATCATTGTTTAGAACCGAAAGGGGAGACACTGGTCGATTTAGGCTCGTTTAGAATAGACTTGTTCGTCAAAGTATTGTCTATGAGTTGCTGGATTTGATAGTCAATCGTATATGTTCACTCTCTTGTTACGAAGAGTTATTGAGAGTGAACCTCTAAACGAGACGATTCACTTCCTTTAACCGAGCAATTGATTGCCGGTAGTTGTGTAAGAACCGAAAGCAGTTGTCCCCGATTCCCTAGCTCTTTAAATTCTCAGTTAATTCGTTACTGTTCATTTCGTGCTTTATTTAATTTAAAGTTGGTAGTTGATAATTGAAACCCAAATCATTGAATTAGAGTGTTTAGGATTTTTATCTTCTTTTGTGATTGAATAATCGAACAATTATATCCGGCTAACCTTCCTTGCGATACGACCCGGGGAACGAATCTTTCGATTCTACTCCGGTTAAAATTACTACAACAAAATGGCGCCGTTGCCGGAGAAGGTTTAGGATTATAATTGTGCGCCTATTCATATTGTTTTTCGTGTTTCTCTTATTTCTTAGGATTAATTTGTTAGTTTTTGATCTTGTCTTGGTTATTTTTCTTTAGGTTCTTTTTCTTCGTTTTTCTTACCATCAAACGCCAACCCAAGTCCCGAGCTCGTGAGGGAACTGTTTGATAAGCTTAGCCTCGACGCATCTAAAGGAACAACTCAGGAGATGGCTCAACAACTTCCACCTCTACGTGACACTCTCCGAACCTTGGCCCAACCGGTGATCGGGCCAATCACTTCGTGCATTCGTTTGGGGGAAGCAGCAAGGAACTATGAGCTCAAGATGATCCATTACAACCAGCTGCCGTCTTTCCACGGACTCCCCAACGAAGATCCACTCAACTTCATCCGGGAGTTCTACAATGTCCTTCAGACTTTCCCTCTCCATGGTCTGAATGAGGAACAGTTAAAGATGCGATGCTTTCCCGAGACACTGAAGGACCGGGCCAAGGCATGATTCATGACGCTAGCACCGGATTCTCTCACTACCTGGTCCGAGGTGTATTCGAAGTTCATTGGGAGGTACTACTCCCATCAAAAGACCCAGGAGCTTCGTTCACAGATCGTTTCATTTGCTCAATTACCGAATGAGCCTCTTCACGAGGCTTGGGAGCGGTTCAAAGATCTCCAGCGACAGTGCCCTCATCACAACCTCTCTCCGGGGTTACTGATGAACTGCTTCTATGACTCCCTGAATCAGAACCTGCAATATATGGTCGACAATGCGGCAGGAGAAGATATAGGAGCAAAGACGGCGGAAGAAATGTTCGAAATTTTTGAGACGATGAGCACGAACTCGTCGCAGAAGAGCTGTCGGGGAAAGAGAGCGATGGTGAATGAAGTGGGAACCAGCCATGACATGATGGCCCAACAGTTGGCTAAGCTCACGGAACAGACGCAGCTACTTAATGCACGAGGAGCTCAGCCAATGCAAACTATGGCGGTAGATACATGTGGGGCTTGTGGAGTCCCAGGGCATAGGTCCGAAGTATGCCCCTCTTCATTCGAGCAGGATTTCGGTGAGCAGTATGCAGATGGCAGCGCTTTACAGGGATATCAGAACCGGCCCGTTAATGATCCGTTCTCCAACACATACAACCCGGGGTGGCGAAATCACCCCAACTTTTCTTGGTCGAACAATCAGAACACCCTCCAGCAACCCCGTCAGAACTTCACTCAACAGCAACCACGGCCCGCCTTTGCTCCTCAACAGCAAATGAGGATGAACTATCCTCAACAGCAGCAGCAACAACAAAGGGGCCCGACGGTTGGGATGCAGAACCAGGGGGCAGGACCGAGTTCGTCTAGCCAGAACGACAAGCTAGATAAAATCCTTCAGTTCATCACCAACCAGGACTCATCGATCAAACGCTTGGAGACCCAAGTGGGCCAGCTGCCTACTCGGGTGGGCAATATCGAGTCTGAAGCAGACAAGGGGAAGTTGTCTAGCCAACCTAAGGAGGCCCAGGCAATCACAGTGTTGAGAAGCGGGAAAGTGGTCGATAACCGGGTAGAGATGCCGGGTCCGTCGGATCAGTCTGAGGAGCTTAAACTGACTAAGGAGGCGGAAGAGAATATCGAAAATTCCAAGGAAGCTGATTCGGAGAAACCGGCGGATGGCCCACTGTTGTACAGATCCCCAAATCCATATAAGCCACGCATACCTTTTCCGAGCCAGCTTCGGGATGAGAAGCAGGAGAAGCAATTTCGAGACCTTTACACCATGCTCTCGAAGGTCAATGTGAATTTTCCGCTGCTTGATGTGATAAAGAATATGCCATCCTACCTCAAGTTCTTCAAGGACTTGGTCACTAAGAAGAGGAGGTTCGAGGACGGAGAAAAAGTGGTGGTCTATGAGGCGGCAAGCGCAATGCAGCACGACTTGCCGAAGAAGGAACGTGATCCCGGGGGTTTCGTCATCAAAATTGCCCTCGGGAATGGGAAAGAGGCTTCGGGGATGCTAGACCTCGGAGCGGGGATCAATCTCATGCCATTCTCCATCTACCAGCGGCTCGGCCTCGGAGATTTGAGGCCAACTCGGATGTGCCTACAGCTTGCCGACCGATCAATCAGATACCCCAAGGGATTCATAGAGGATATTCTTGTTCGTGTGAGATAGCTTATCGTCCCGGTAGACTTCGTGGTCCTAGATGTGGGGGACGTGCAGGAGAACGGGAAGGACCATACCATCCTTCTAGGCAGACCATTCATGGCCACCACCAACACCCTCATAGATGTGAAGAACGGTACGTTGAACATGACAGTCTTAGGCGAGTCCGTATCTATTTCTGTTCGAGAGGCCACTTCCGCATCTTCCGTGAACTTTGTGGAGGAGTGTGCCTTTATCGATGTGATGGACCCGTTAGTTGAGGAGATGACAGTACGGGAGTTTGAAGAAAGGTTGATGCCCGATTTGGAAGATGACGAAGGGCCAACGGTTGAGCTCTATGAAGTTGAGGAATCCCGTGCAACAATTCCATCTCCACTAGAGCTTAAGGAGCTCCCCCGACACCTCAAGTACATTTTCCTTGATGATGAGAAGAAAAAGCCGGTGATCATCTTTGCCGAGCTAAACCGAGACGAGGAACGAGAGCTTCTTGACATGCTTAAGAGGAATCAAAAGGCCATTGGGTGGAGTCTCGGAGATATCAAGGGCATTAGTCCGGCCACATGCATGCACCGGATAATCTTAGAAGAAGGGGCCAAGCCGTTCTGCGATAGCCAACGACGACTCAACCCGAACATGATGGAGGTCGTGAAGAAGGAGGTATTGAAGCTCTATTCCGAGGGGCTTATATACCCGGTGGCGGATAGTGAGTGGGTCAGTCCCATTCACGTGGTGCCGAAGAAAAGAGGGATAACCGTGATCGAGAACGAGAAAAAGGAGATGGTCCCCACCCGTATCACTACCGGGTGGCGAATGTGTATAGACTACCGGCGACTCAATGCCGTGACGAAGAAGGACCACTTTCCATTGCCCTTCATTGATCAAATCCTGGACCGTCTCTCAGGCCATCAGTACTATTGCTTCCTTGGCGGACTATCGGGCTACTATCAAGTGGCCATCGCCCCGGAGGATCAGCCCAAGACGACTTTCACGTGCCCATTCGGCACCTTTGCTTTCAGACGGATGCCGTTCAGCCTTTGCAACGCACCCGGGACTTTTCAGAGGTGCATGTTCTCCATCTTCTCCGACATGCTCGAGGATTGCCTACAGGTATTTATGGATGACTTCTCTATATTTGGCACTTCATTTTCTAATTGTCTCCATAATTTATCTCGTGTCCTTGAGAGATGTATTGAATGTAATTTGACTTTGAGTTGGGAGAAGAGTCATTTTATGGTACAAAGTGGTGCCGTTTTAGGTCATGTAGTGTCTAGTCGGGGGATTGAAGTTGATAAGGCAAAGATTGATGTGATTGAAAATCTTCCCCCGCCTGTTAATGTGAAAGGAGTTAGGAGTTTTTTGGGTCATGCTGGCTTTTATAGGAGGTTTATACAAGATTTTTCGAAAATTAGCCAGCCTCTTTGTAAATTGCTTGCTAATGATGTGCCTTTTGTGTTCGATGATGCATGTTTAGATGCTTTTGAAAAATTGAAGCATAAGCTTGTGACTGCTCCTATTGTTGTTGCTCCTGATTGGTCGTTGCCATTTGAGATTATGTGTGATGCTTCGAACCTTGCTGTGGGCGCCGTTTTGGGTCAACGAGTTGATAAATTACTTCGTGTGATTTATTATGCTAGTTTGACCCTTAATGGAGCTCAACTTAATTACACGACCACCGAAAAAGAGCTCTTAGCCGTAGTGTTTTCTCTTGAAAAATTTAGATCATACATCTTAGGGTCTAAAGTGATTATTCATTCTGATCATGCTGCTTTGAGATATCTTTTGAGCAAGACTCAATCCAAACCACGGCTCATTCGGTGGATTTTACTTTTGCAAGAGTTCGATGTAGAAATTCGTGATAGGAAAGGGTCGGAAAATGTGGTAGCCGACCATTTGTCTCGTATCATCCCGTCTGATATTTCACCTCATTTGCTTGATAATAATATTGATGATAGTTTTCCGTACGAGCATGTGAGTGAGGTTTCTAGTGTTCCTTGGTATGCGGATATCGTTAATTATTTGTCAGATGGTGTTTTGTTGTCTAACCTCTCTTCCCAAGAGAGGAAACGCTTTGTGTTGATGTGTAGGAGTTACTTTTGGGATGACCCGTTGCTTTTCAAACTGGGAAAAGACGAGATCCTTCGGAGGTGTGTGCCTGAAGAAGAGCAGCTGGATGTCCTTGCCTTTTGCCACGAGTTTCAATGTGGAGGCCATTTTGGAGGCCGAAAGACGGCTCTCAAGGTTCTCCAATCAGGTTTGTTTTGGCCAACTCTCTTTAAGGATGCTCATAATTTTTGCAAGTCTTGTGATCGTTGCCAAAGAATGGGAAACATTGGTCGTAGAAATGAAATGCCCCTTGTGAACAATTTACAAGTCGAAATTTTTGATGTTTGGGGCATTGATTTTATGGGACCGTTTCCCAAATCTTGTGGCTTTGAATATATTTTACTTGCCGTAGATTACGTGTCCAAGTGGGTCGAGGCTATCCCCACAAGGACATGTGATGCTAATGTGGTTATCAAGTTTTTGCAAGGATATATATTGAGCAGGTTCGGATTTCCACGGGCCATTGTGAGTGATGGAGGCAAGCATTTTTGCAACCGGATTTTCGAGAAGTTGATGAAAAAGTATGGCATTTCACATAAAGTGGCCACCCCGTATCATCCACAAACATCGGGCCAAGCCGTGACGAGTAACAAGCAGATCAAGTCCATTTTAGAAAAGACAGTGAACTCTTCCCGAAAGGATTAGTCCAGTCGACTCGATGATGCTCTATGGGCTCAACGTACAGCTTACAAGGGAGTCTTGGGGATGAGCCCGTTCCGACTCGTGTACGGAAAAGCGTGCCATTTGCCGGTTGAGATTGAACACAAGGCATTTTGGGCGATTAAGAAGGTGAATTTTGATCTAGATGCCGCCGGGAAAGATAGGCTGTTGCAACTCTCGGAATTGGAGGAATGGAGACACGAGGCCTACGAGAACTCCAAAATCTACAAGGACAAAGTCAAGAAGCTTCACGACGCTAATATTGTTCGAAAGAATCTCGTGCCCGGTATGAAGGTGCTTTTATATAACTCCCGACTTCGTCTTTTTCCGGGAAAACTCAAGTCCCGGTAGAGTGGGCCATACATTGTTGACGAAGTTTTGACTCTTAGAGTTGTCCAACTTCGAAACCCGGCTAATGATGAGTTATTTGTGGTGAATGGACAACGAGTGAAGCCGTATTTCGATGGAGAATTCGGAAAAAGCCATGTCGAGACGATTAGTCTCAGCGACCCAGCGTACGTCTGAGCAAGAATGTGCCGAGCTCGAGGCATTAAATCGAGCAATCTTGTACCTGATGTATTTTATTATTCATAAAAAAAAAAGAAGAAGAAAAAGGGGTCGAAATCAGTTACTAGCGCCGCTAGACCCTAGCTAGCGGCGCTAAGGTGTTGTTAGCGCCGCTAAGGGTACGTTAGCGGCGCTAGTTAGGGAACAGAGAAAAACGCCCCGGGTCGCTAGGCCTCTTAGCGCCGCTAGCCGCACCTAGCGCCGCGAGGGGGGTGCTAGCGGCGCTAACCCCTGGGCAGAATAAAAAAAAAAAAAATCGGGCACTTATAAGACAACCGGGGCTCACAATTTCTAAACACCTCCCCCAAGCATCTCTCTCTCAATTTCTCTCAAGTGCACCTCCGACCCCCGCCTAGTCAACTCCGGCGACCGACGACTCCAGTACGGCGAGGCCATCTCCGTTTGCTTTACCTCCTTCCACTCCTCCTTTTCGGTTAATCAAGGTTGTCCGAACCCTAGCTCGTGGGGTGTTCGAATTCCGGCCAAATTCTCGGGTTCAAGGTACAATAGCTTCCCCAAATTCTGATATTGTTGATTGTTGAGGCAAGAGGAGGCCTACTCCGGGTCGTAGCATCATCAACATTCTTCAACTCCTCCAATAGTCTATTGTGCACGCCAAGTGTTTGATAAATTGCCTCAGAGAAGGTACAATGCCGAGAACGAAGGGCAACACATCGAAGAACACCGGTTCGACGTCAGGAGCTGGGGCCAAGGCCTCATCGAGTATTGCCAACCCTCCTACGGCTCCTGCCGGGCCCTGTTTGTCCCAACAATACGACGTTCCTTTTCACGTCGTTTCTACTCAGGAGGTGGAAGACTACAAGCGGCTCCTCTCGAAGCCGCTCGCTGCTCCCCGAGACCTCGATTGAGGCATACTCGACGACCTTCTCATCTCAGAGGATGTCAAGCGATACCTGTCGCTGCTCGGTCTCACGGTATTCGAGAATATTGTTCAGGAGACCTTTCCGAAGCTCACCCTCGAATTTTTTAGCACGGTGGCCATGCACGATAATGGGAAGTACCTTACTGCTCTGCTAAAAGGGAAGGAATGTAAGGTCACTGATGCGATACTGAACGGGCTCTTCGAGTTTGGCACTGAGGAGGCAGCACGGTACAGCCCGATGGGGTGGAAGGCTGATCCTTATTGGCCCCTGATTTCCCCTTGCACGTCATTCAAGAAAACGGGGAATTCCTCGAGATGTATCACCGATGCTGCCTTGGGGATAGTGCACAAATACCTCTGCCACATGATTTTTGGGAAACGGGAGTCAAACAAGGTAAGCGAGCAGCAAGTATTTATTCTGTGGTCCATCGCTCAAGGGAAACCCGTGTCCATGCTCCAATACCTCCAGAACGCCCTTTTTGATATCCGACATGATACCCGGCGTGGCCCGAACTTGGGACACATTGTTACGTGCATAGCAAAGTATTTCAAGGTCCAGATTGACAAACCTGCTCTCGAGTCCGAGTTTAATACCGAGAGGGACCTTTCCAGTGCCGGGTTTATCTATGACCGTTTTCACATTCGGCCGGTGCACGAGAGGAAGAGCTATAAGAATTATCTGGAGGACCTACTGAAGAGGGGTCCTGCTTCCGAGCCTTCCCACACTGCCGTCGGTCCATCAGGCGCGGGTACGTCGTTCGTTCCCCCTCTGCCGGCACGTCAGGCCGACACCGGTGTTGACACCGGGGATGACTACGTACCCGCGCCTGATGGACCGACGGCAGTGTGGGAAGGCTCGGAAGCAGGACCCCTCTTCTGTAGGTCCTCCAGATAATTCTTATAGCTCTTCCTCTCGTGCACCGGCCGAATGTGAAAACCGTCATAGATAAACCCGGCACTGGAAAGGTCCCTCTCGGTAATAAACTCGGACTCAAGAGCAGGTTCGTCAATCTGAACCTTGAAATACTTTGCTATGCACGTAACAATGTGTCCCAAGTTCGGGCCACGCCGGGTATCATGTCGGGTATCAAAAAGGGCGTTCTTGAGGTATTGGAGCATGGACACGGGTTTCCCTTGAGCGATGGACCACAGAATAAATACTTGCTGCTCGCTTACCTTGTTTGACTCCCGTTTCCCAAAAATCATGTGGCAGAGGTATTTGTGCACTATCCCCAAGGCAGCATCGGTGATAATCCCGAGGAATCCCCCGCTTTCTTGAATGACGTGCAAGGGGAAATCAGGGGCCAATAAGGATCAGCCTTCCACCCCATCGGGCTGTGCCGTGCTGCCTCCTCAGTGCCAAACTCGAAGAGCCCGTTCAGTATCGCATCAGTGACCTTACATTCCTTCCCTTTTAGCAGAGCAGTAAGGTACTTCCCATTATCGTGCATGGCCACCGTGCTAAAAAATTCGAGCGTGAGCTTCGGAAAGGTCTCCTGAACAATATTCTCGAATACCGTGAGACCGAGCAGCGACAGGTATCGCCTGACATCCTCTGAGATGAGAAGGTCGTTGAGTATGCCCCAATCGAGGTCTCGGGGAGCAGCGAGCGGCTTCGAGAGGAGCCGCTTGTAGTCCTCCACCTCCTGAGTAGAAACGACGTGAAAAGGAACGCCATATTGTTGGGACAAACAGGGCCCGGCAGGAGCCGTAGGAGGGTTGGCAATACTCGATGAGGCCTTGGCCCCAGCTCCTGACGTCGAACCGGTGTTCTTCGATGTGTTGCCCCTCGTTCTCGGCATTGTACCTTCTCTGAGGCAATTTATCAAACACTTGGCGTGCACAATAGACTATTGGAGGAGTTGAAGAATGCTGATGATGCTACGACCCGGAATAGGCCTCCTCTTGCCACAACAATCAACAATATCAGAATTTGGGGAAGCTATTGTACCTTGAACCCGAGAATTTGGCCGGAAATCGAACACCCCACGAGCTAGGGTTCGGACGACCTTGATTAACCCAAAAAGAGGAGTGGAAGGAGGTAAAGCAAACGGAGATGGCCTCGCCGGACTGGAGTCGTCGGTCGCCCGAGTTGACTAGGCGGGGGTCGGAGGTGCGCTTGAGAGAAATTGAGAGAGAGATGCTTGGGGGAGGTGTTTAGAAATTGTGAGCCTCGGTTGTCTTATAAGTGCCCGATTTTTTTTTTATTCTGCCCAGGGGTTAGCGCCGCTAGCACCCCCCTCGTGGCGCTAGGTGCGGCTAGCGGCGCTAAGAGGCCTAGCGACCCGGGGCGTTTTTCTCTGTTCCTTTACTAGCGCCGCTAACGTACACTTAGCGGCGCTAACAACACCTTAGCGCCGCTAGCTAAGGTCTAGCGGCGCTAGTAACTGATTTCGACCCCTTTTTCTTCTTCTTCTTCTTTTTTTTATGAATAATAAAATACATCAGGTACAAGATTGCTCGATTTAATGCCTCGAGCTCGGCACATTCTTGCTCAGACGTACGCTGGGTCGCCGAGACTGATCGTCTCGACATGGCTTTTTCCGAATTCTCCTTCGAAATACGGCTTCACTCGTTGTCCGTTCACCACAAATAACTCACCATTAGCCGGGTTTCGAAGTTGGACAGCTCCAAGAGTCAAAACTTCGTCAACAATGTATGGCCCACTCCACCGGGACTTGAGTTTTCCCGGAAAAAGACGAAGTCGGGAGTTATATAAAAGCACCTTCATACCAGGCACGAGATTCTTTCGAACAATATTAGCGTCGTGAAGCTTCTTGACTTTGTCCTTGTAGATTTTGGAGTTCTCGTAGGCCTCGTGTCTCCATTCCTCCAATTCCGAGAGTTGCAACAGCCTCTCTTTCCCGGCGGCATCTAGATCAAAATTCACCTTCTTAATCGCCCAAAATGCCTTGTGTTCAATCTCAACCGGCAAATGGCACGCTTTTCCGTACACGAGTCGGAACGGGCTCATCCCCAAGACTCCCTTGTAAGCTGTACGTTGAGCCCATAGAGCATCATCGAGTCGACTGGACCAATCCTTTCGGGAAGAGTTCACTGTCTTTTCTAAAATGGACTTGATCTGCTTGTTATTCGTCTCGGCTTGGCCCGATGTTTGTGGATGATACGGGGTGGCCACTTTATGTGAAATGCCATACTTTTTCATCAACTTCTCGAAAATCCGGTTGCAAAAATGCTTGCCTCCATCACTCATAATGGCCCGTGGAAATCCGAACCTGCTCAATATATATCCTTGCAAAAACTTGATAACCACATTAGCATCACATGTCCTTGTGGGGATAGCCTCGACCCACTTGGACACGTAATCTACGGGAAGTAAAATATATTCAAAGCCACAAGATTTGGGAAACGGTCCCATAAAATCAATGCCCCAAACATCAAAAATTTCGACTTGTAAATTGTTCACAAGGGGCATTTCATTTCTACGACCAATGTTTCCCATTCTTTGGCAACGATCACAAGACTTGCAAAAATTATGAGCATCCTTAAAGAGAGTTGGCCAAAACAAACCTGATTGGAGAAGCTTGAGAGCCGTCTTTCGGCCTCCAAAATGGCCTCCACATTGAAACTTGTGGCAAAAGGCAAGGACATCCAGCTGCTCTTCTTCAGGCACACACCTTTGAAGGATCTCGTCTTTTCCCAGTTTGAAAAGCAACGGGTCATCCCAAAAGTAACTCCTACACATCAACACAAAGCGTTTCCTCTCTTGGGAAGAGAGGTTAGACAACAAAACACCATCTGACAAATAATTAACGATATCCGCATACCAAGGAACACTAGAAACCTCACTCACATGCTCGTACGGAAAACTATCATCAATATTATTATCAAGCAAATGAGGTGAAATATCAGACGGGATGATACAAGACAAATGGTCAGCTACCACATTTTCCGACCCTTTCCTATCACGAATTTCTACATCGAACTCTTGCAAAAGTAAAATCCACCGAATGAGCCGTGGTTTGGATTGAGTCTTGCTCAAAAGATATCTCAAAGCAGCATGATCAGAATGAATAATCACTTTAGACCCTAAGATGTATGATCTAAATTTTTCAAGAGAAAACACTACGGCTAAGAGCTCTTTTTCGGTGGTCGTGTAATTAAGTTGAGCTCCATTAAGGGTCAAACTAGCATAATAAATCACACGAAGTAATTTATCAACTCGTTGACCTAAAACGGCGCCCACAGCAAGGTTCGAAGCATCACACATAACCTCAAATGGCAACGACCAATCAGGAGCAACAACAATAGGAGCAGTCACAAGCTTATGCTTCAATTTTTCAAAAGCATCTAAACATGCATCATCGAACACAAAAAACACATCATTAGCAAGCAATTTACAAAGAGGCTGGCTAATTTTCGAAAAATCTTTTATAAACCTCCTATAAAAGCCAGCATGACCCAAAAAACTCCTAACTCCTTTCACATTAACAGGCGGGGGAAGATTCTCAATCACATCAATCTTTGCCTTATCAACTTCAATCCCCCGACTAGACACTACATGACCTAAAACGACACCACTTTGTACCATAAAATGACTCTTCTCCCAACTCAAAGTCAAATTACATTCAATACATCTCTCAAGGACACGAAATAAATTATGGAGACAATTAGAAAATGAAGTGCCAAATATAGAGAAGTCATCCATAAATACATGTAAGCAATCCTCGAGCATGTCGGAGAAGATGGAGAACATGCACCTCTGAAAAGTCCCGGGTGCGTTGCAAAGGCTGAACGGCATCCGTCTGAAAGCAAAGGTGCCGAATGGGCACGTAAAAGTCGTCTTGGGCTGATCCTCCGGGGCGATGGCCACTTGATAGTAGCCCGATAGTTCGTCAAGGAAGCAATAGTACTGATGGCTTGAGAGACGGTCCAGGATTTGATCAATGAAGGGCAATGGGAAGTGGTCCTTCTTCGTCACGGCATTGAGTCGCCGGTAGTCTATACACATTCGCCACCCGGTAGTGATACGGGTGGGGACCATCTCCTTTTTCTCGTTCTCGATCACGGTTATCCCTCCTTTCTTCGGCACCACGTGAATGGGACTGACCCACTCACTATCTGCCACCGGGTATATAAGCCCCTCGGAATAGAGCTTCAATACCTCCTTCTTCACGACCTCCATCATGTTCTGGTTGAGTCGTCGTTGGCTATCGCAGAACGGCTTGGCCCCTTCTTCTAAGATTATCCAGTGCATGCATGTGGCCGGACTAATGCCCTTGATATCTCCGAGACTCCACCCAATGGCCTTTTGATTCCTCTTAAGCATGTCAAGAAGCTCTCGTTCCTCGTCTCGGTTTAGCTCGGCAAAGATGATCACCGGCTTTTTCTTCTCATCATCAAGGAAAACGTACTTGAGGTGTCAGGGGAGCTCCTTAAGCTCTAGTGGAGATGGAATTGTTGCACGGGATTCCTCAACTTCATAGAGCTCAACCGTTGGCCCTTCGTCATCTTCCAAATCGGGCATCAACCTTTCTTCAAACTCCCGTACCGTCATCTCCTCAACGAACGGGTCCATCACATCGATAAAGGCACACTCCTCCACAAAGTTCACGGAAGATGCGGAAGTGGCCTCTCGAACAGAAATAGATACGGACTCGCCTAAGACTGTCATGTTCAACGTACCGTTCTTCACATCTATGAGGGTGTTGGTGGTGGCCATGAATGGTCTGCCTAGAAGGATGGTATGGTCCTTCCCGTTCTCCTGCACGTCCCCCACATCTAGGACCACGAAGTCTACCGGGACGATAAGCTTTCCCACACGAACAAGAATATCCTCTATGATTCCCTTGGGGTATCTGATTGATCGGTCGGCAAGCTGTAGGCACATCCAAGTTGGCCTCAAATCTCCGAGGCCGAGCCGCTGGTAGATGGAGAATGGCATGAGATTGATCCCCGCTCCGAGGTCTAGCATCCCCAAAGCCTCTTTCCCATTCCCGAGGGCAATTTTGATGACGAAACCCTCGGGATCACGTTCCTTCTTCGGCAAGTCGTGCTGCATTGCGCTTGCCGCCTCATAGACCACCACTTTTTCTCCGTCCTCGAACCTCCTCTTCTTAGTGACCAAGTCCTTGAAGAACTTGACGTAGGATGGCATATTCTTTATCACATCAAGCAGCGGCAAATTCACATTGACCTTCGAGAGCATGGTGTAAAGGTCTCGAAATTGCTTCTCCTGCTTCTCATCCCGAAGCCGGCTCGGAAAAGGTATGCGTGGCTTATATGGATTTGGGGATCTGTGCAACAGTGGGCCATCCGCCGGTTTCTCCGAATCAGCTTCCTTGGAATTTTTGATATTCTCTTCCGCCTCCTTAGTCAGTTTAAGCTCCTCGGACTGATCCGACGGACCCGGCATCTCTACCCGGTTATCGACCACTTTCCCGCTTCTCAACACTGTGATGTTAGAGTAGGGTACCCGGCGTTCCAATCTAATTGGACGTATTCTACTTGTAAAAACAGTCTATTGGAATTATATTATGAATAAGGCATTTCTTTATCTTAAGAGAAAGCATTTATCTTATAATTGCACTTAAGATAAAATCCCTAGATCACTTATGGTTATAAGGTATGGTTGCGCATAGAGATGGTGATCATGGAACATACCTTGAAAGCCGTGATCTTAAATACAATTCCAAGTCGATGGATGTTTCGAGATGGGATATCGAATAATCCATAAAAGACTTGCACATAGTTTGTATGATTGTTGGACAAGAATTTTGCATTCCATCAACATTAGCGTAAGACGTAAGTACATTTATGTGGGTGCTTGTTAGAGAACAAGTTCACTGAACATGACCGTATGAAAATTCTTAGTGAAGAATTTATTCAGTCGAATAAGAATTTTCATGTTACAATAGTACATGACTAATCCTAAGACTTGAGGCACAATG
>BKCP01005350.1:135691-185657 GCA_008636005.1 Striga asiatica | reverse complement strand
TGTCTCCCCTTTCGGTTCTAAACAATGATTAACTAGGTTATATAGGTGATCAATCTATTAACCCTAAATTGAACTCAACTCGCATAGATATGAACAATTAAGAACAAGCAATTATAATTGAACCTAATCAATTATCCCCTATCCCTAGCAGATGGATTTAGCTACTCATATTGGATTTGATCACACAAACATTCATAACCCAAGACATCATCATCAATGAAAGAATTGAAGAAAAATACTTACGATTAATGAAAATTCTGAACTCAATCCAATAGTATCCGAATCCAAAGCAAGATAATAGAGGATTTTAATCTCTAAAATCGAATCCAAAGAGCAAAACAATGATAGAAGGTGTTTCTCCTCAGCAAAACGCGCATAAAATAAGTCTAAGCCCCGTCCAATAGAACAAACCCTACTCCTAATTATAATAGAATCGCGAACTAATCTGATAAGCAGTAGCTAGCGGCGCTAGAGGGGGGTTAGCGGCGCTAGGGGGGGTTAGCGGCGCTAGCTGCTAGCTAGCGGCGCTAATGCTCGGACAGCGGCTTTTCTCTTCAGCTCGCTAGTATATGGCAGCGGCGCTAGGTCCCTTAGCGGCATTAGCGACCCCTAGCGGCACTAACTCAACAAAACTGCGCTTTTTGTCCCGTTTCGGCTCGCCTAACCTCCCCCGGTCGACTTATAAGCCCCCAACTGTCTCGTGCACTCCCGGGTTCCGCCCGAGCTCGAACATTGTCCTTCACATGTTGGTCCGCACGACTAGCTGAACGATCCTAGAGCAGCGTTTCGAATACCTGAAACCAACACCAACCGAGAAAACACAGAAACAGGAGAATAGGAAGAAAGAAATACGAAAAACACGAAAAATACAGAAATAACACTAAACGCACAAAATGACTTAAATGACCGGAAAAACCTACAAAACAACCTAGAGTGGGAAAAGAAAGATAAACAAAATACCACAAAAGTAGTAACAAAAATGGGACTAACATATTATATGTATAAATAATAACCGGGTTATTTATTTTTATAGTGCGATTTAATTTCGAGCCGCATCGATTTAATATTGCGTTTAATCGAGCCCGATAAAAACCGTATTGAAGCTACGTCTAGTCGGGCCCGAGAGCCGAATTGTTTCTTCGAACCAGCCTCGAACCCGCGTGACCCGGTCCGCCTGACCCGCTAATGTATGTGTGTGTCTGGGCCAGCAAGACTTTTAACCCTAGTGATTTATTTGTCTCGCCCTTTTGTCTTTCTTCTCAAGATGAGATAGCAGCTTTTTATTTTGGTTTCTCTCGCGATCGCGTTTTTCTCAGAGCAGAGAAATCGACGCCAAACCCTCATCGTCATCATCACCTTCATCCTTCACCATCGTCACCACTTCGTCTCCTTCCTCAAAACTGATCGCCATCACCTTCTCGCTTTTCATCTGTGCGCGACCAGGAGATAAGAAATCTCATCATCTTCTTCACGCCAACCTCTCGCTGGAACCGTCATCACCCACCGTCGCTGATCATCTTCACTCGTGAAACCAGACCTGCAGATCCTATTCCGGCGAGTTCAACAGGCCCACGACCCTCCATCGCGAGCCTCCCACCGATAGACCGATGACCAAGGAGCCGCGACCCTGTTAAAGATGTCAATAGCTTTCGGCGAGACGAGTTCTGTTCTCCTCTCTGTCCGACGACCAGTTTGTGCTCTGTTCACTTCTGACGCTCGACGGCGACCTTCGGCTAAGAGAATACCTCCGGCCACCAGGTGCAGCGGGAGCACTCGACCAGACAGAAACAAGAGTCGGGCCTTTCACGGAGAGGTGGTTCGGGCTGAATCGGAGATACTCGGGTGCTGTCCGGGCTAAGACGAGTTGTCGATGCACCCGACCAGACCCTCGTGCGGCTGAGACGAGCCGACCATGACCAGAAATCGAACTCTTCATACCCGAGCAGCAACCTTCGCGACGAGCCGCTGCGAGCCGTCGCCTTCCTCCATCGCTGCAAGCCGCTAAGTTCTTCCGGCGAATCCTCCATCTCCGACAAGCTTTGAAGGCCACTTCCGCTAGCGCAGCCCTGCACCGAACAACCGACTCCTCAGCGGCGAGTTGCCCTCCGTCACTGTAATCCGCGAGCATCCCAACTGCGAGCCTTGACGACGGGCAGCCCTTCGTTTTCCGACAAGCGAGCCGCCTTGTGTTGCCAATCGAACCCTACGTTCTGTTTTCGTTCGATTCCCGAGAACGGTACTTAGGCTGGAGTCCAGTATCGTTAATTTTTTGTAATTAAATATTAATGTGAATTGTTATGGATTATCAAATCGAAAATACGTAACTATCAAGTGAAATCACAAGTTGTTATTGTCCTATTGTGTTTAATAAGACCGAGTTGGACCTCGGACAACGTGTTTTCGATTTATCAAGTGTTTAAGTCTTAACGAATTGATATCGAGACTTGCTTAACATATAAATTAAGTGATTTCGATGATATGATTGTTGTGCGAATGTTTTGAGTTGTTTAAAACAAGAAAACCCAATTTTTCGAGCCTCAGTTAGGCTCTGTTTTTGTCGACCAAGGTGCTGTTTCTTGGACAAGTTATCCTCATGAGTTTTGTAGTGCTCTCAGTTAGGTTTCATTGAGTTTTTGAATTTTGTGATTTCGAGTTGAAATGAATTTTATATGAATTTTCAAAGTTGGACCAGTATGCTGTTTTTACAAACTCGGACAGAAATTCTGACCGTAGTTCATGACTGTTTTAGATGGCCTTAACGTCCCTGAATGAAAATGTGTTCTTCATGACTAATGTAGAATTTGATGTGAGCTGCCTGTAGGAATTAGAATTATGCAATTTAGAGTTTTGGTTGATTTTATATGATTTTTGAAAGTTGGATTTGTGCCCAGGAATTTGCAAACAGTGGCTGTGTGTATGCATGAAATGTATTCTCTGAGTGGATGCCTTTAACGTGGTTATATGTAACAATGCTCTGCATGAAATTTGTAGCTCTCCCTGTTTAGTTTCTGTAGGTTTTGAGTTTGTATGATTTAGAGTTCTATAACTTGAGTTATTGTTGTTTTACTGAAGTGCTGTAAGTTATCCATTTTCATTTCCGGACTGCAGCTGTGTTCTGTGTTATTGCTGAACTATCTATGTGACGATGTCAGAATTTGCTAAAGTCATCTTCATAAAAATTGTAGCTTTATTTCTTATATTTCTATGAGTACCGGATTCATATTTTTATCATGACTATAGCTCGAGTTATCCTCAAAATGCTGCCACCTTGTTTGAATGTTTTGACTGCACCCTTATGTGAATATTTGTTGATTTATCTTGTAGATAGTGACCTCGTCTGATTTTAAGTTGTTCTTGAGAGTTGTATATCTATGTCTTAGAAATCACATGCCACTAGTTTCATGTTGTTTCGACTTATGTGCTACTAGATGCGTTCATTTGAAAATTTCTGCGCATATCATGTTCTACAAAATCATTAGTTTGATTTCGAAAATGGCACGTACCATCGAAATGCTCGATTATATGATCGAAGTGATTTATTTCTTGATCCATGTAGTATGTTTGATCTTTAAATGTTCTTAGAGCTAGAAGTTAAGCAAGCCAAGATATCCAACAACCGAAAAGACTTAAACATAAAACGTTTTCAAAGAATGCGAGCAAGGCGAAGCCAAGCGAGCTAGTTTTCAAAGTTTATATTTATGTATAAGACTAGAAAGTATAAGTTAAACCTTGATAAGGTTCTAAGACAAGTCCCAACGAATGTAGGTAATCGAGGAGTCGAGCCCTCTGCCTACCTTCTGCTGGTCATTGTGTATCTGTCTATCTCGACTGACCAGGTGGGTTTTAATTGTGAAATTTGCTATGCCTTAATTAATTGCTTTTGCTATGGTATGATCAATGTATGCATGCGAACCATGTAGCCTTCGATGTGAGCTATATTGGCCGTCGAACGGTTATCCCCGTAGTTATAAGACATACCTTCGGGTAGTCTCCTTTATTATTGTTGGCAGTTAGGGCGTGAGCCTTGGCTGGTGATCCTCGTATGTAAGGCCAAGGCGTAAGTTTTGGCATTCGGGGTGGATTATTGCTCCTGATGGCCGGACACTCGTTGTAAGGTCTTAGATAAGGCGTTCGGTATATAGTTCGGCAGTAGTCTATTGCTATAGGTGTGCACATGAGACTCATTATTGATTATTGATAGGAGATGGGACTGTTATTGATTCGTATACATGCTGCGACCATACTTAAATTGTTTTCATGATTATTGATATTAATTATTGCATAGCGGTGAGCACCTCGATTTTCCTATTGTGCTCACCCCCACATGCTCTTCATGGATGCAGGTTAGTGTTGCGGGCACGGCGGAGGGATGCGAGTGGTGGTCTTAATAATTGATGTTGCTTCCGCCTAGAACTGAATATTGCTATTAGTGCTTTCTTTATTATTGATTATTGTATTATTGATAGAGAGTGTACTCCCTAGGATGATTTGATTATTGGATTGCAAATTTGAGTATTGATAATTGAGTATTGATGATTGGTTAAGTATTGGTGAATGATTGAATATTGAAAATTTGGTCAAGTATTGATAAACTGTTTGAAAATGAGTAACGCCTCAAGTGTTTATTGAAATAAATTTGAAAAATTTATTCTAATTTTCGGCAAATAAAAGTGGGGTGTTACACTGGTGCTGGGCCTCTCGGTCCGTTCCTCTGATCATTACGACCCTTCCACTTCCTCTAGTTGGGTCGTTGTGCCTGCTGGGGCTGCGCCTGCTGAGGTGGTGCTATCTGTGGTGGGGCTGGCTGAACTGGTAATGCCAGTGGCTGGACTGGCTGCCTGACTGGGGCACGGACTCAGCTGGCCTCCACCACTATACTCTCGGCCATATGCTGGGCCTGATAAATTATCTCAGCATATGTCATGGGGTCCATGGCACTGATGGTGTGAGGGAGCTCTCCACGTAAGCCTCCCCAGAAGCGCTTCGTTCTCTTCACCCCGTGTCAACGAGGTTCGGCGCGAAGAAGGCGAGTCGAGTGAACTCACGCTTGTACTCGTCAACGGTCCGGCCGCCCTGCTCCAAAATCAGGAACTGTCTCTCCATCCTCTCAACGTAGTGATCCGGGTAATACTTCTCCTGGACTACCTCCTTCACCTGCTCCCACGTGAGATTAGTCTTCTCCCCAGGCCTCATGGCCCAGTAGGCGTTCCGCTAAAGTCCTGCATCAACTGTCAACTGAAGCTGAGCACACATGATCTTGACTGGCTCTGGGCAACCCATGACCTCGAAGATAAGATCAAGATTGCGTGCCCATTCCTCAACTTGTCGAGGATCTCCCTGTCCATTAAAGGTCGCTGGGTAAAACCCGCAAAACTGTAAGACTCGCTGCCCCAGATCCAGCTCGGGAACTACTGGAGGGGCTGCGGCTGGTGGGACTGGAGCATTCCTATTTCTGCGATTAGCCATCTGGATGGCCAGTTGACAGGGTTAGCACAGGGAGGATAGAAGAGATGAAATATTAACAACTCGATGCTTTACAAAGTTCTTGACGAGTTGTCGAAATATACAACTTATCTGTCTACGGTTCTGAATCAAATAGGAGTTCTGACTTAGACTAGAGTTCTGAAACTTAGTTATTTCTAGAGTTCTCTCTCTAGAGTTATCTGTTTTATAGGAGGATAGTTATCTAGGCCCCATACTTGAATTTGATTAAGCACTTGCAATAATAAAGATTGGTTTAGGTGACTTACCTCGGAGGCAGCGCGAGCGTGAGCGTGGTGTGGTAACTTGACTGACTTTTGGTCTACAAAAATGCTAACTGCGCTCTGATACCAAGCTGTAACACCCCGCCAACTATAACTTTGACTTACGAAAAACTGGGTAAAATTTTCGCGACTGTTTTTGAAATATACTTATACTGTTCTCGAAAAACGTTTAAACTTACTAACTTGCGGGATGCTACTTATTTACTGACTTACTTCTCTTTTTCTGTTACTTATGCACATACCCAAATCAACATATAAGTTCCGACTGGGGAAAATACGGATAAGGGAAAATAAAGCGTGCATACATACTAGTCTGGGTTGGCAGTACAGAAGCGTAAAATAAAGTACGGTACAGTCTGAAATTATTTATACATGCCAACATAACATAAACATAAACAAATGTCCAGCTGACTCAGACACCACCACACCACCAAGCCCGGCTCACGCTCCGGGCTTCACTCCATCATGAGTACTCATCCACTGTACTCCGCAAGAACCAGCACTGAATAAACAACATGTATAATCGAATATCATAAACTCAGCATATACATAAATAAAATTGTACTGTACTAGTGCAGGCTACCGGTAACTGGCCGGTTCTCATGTGATCACGTTCTGGGGTCGCCTCCTCAGAAACCCAGGATGACTCTACTGGGAGTCAAACTGTACTGGGCGAGTGACTCTACTGGGAGTCAACATAAACTGGACCACAAACGGAAAAACTGGACCGTTCGGGTAAGACTGTATATCTACATACATACCTCATAAATGGTACAAGATTATAGGCAATGTAATACCCAGTGCAGGGCCCCCACTTGGTATACTGAAAATATCTGTTGCAAGTGTTGAAATGTTGGGGTAGCTGTTGGAGGCTCGATTCTCCTTAAGCTACCAAAATTTATAAGCAAATATATCTAAGAAATTTGCTCGACTTAAAAAAAAAAACCGATTTTGAGACTTAGACAGTTAAGCAGGCAAAGCAGATATAGCATGAAAAGCATTTAAAGCACATAGATGCATGTGAACACTTAAAAGTAGAATGGGTTTTCTCGGCTCGATTGGACTATAATAGGGTTCTTGGAAAAATTCTCACTTAGGCTCGAAAACCCACTTTTCTGTATTTTTTGTAGTGTCTCGAACCGGCCATTCTTGTCGGACTCCGGCGACTATTTCCGACCAACTCACATGCTAAATGAATGTTTATGAATGAATGGTCACTTAAGTCCATGCATGTTCATTTAAATCATTTACTAGAATAAAATGATCGACTAAACTCTCTCGATTTTTATAAAATCGAATATAACTCTGAAAATTCTCAAACTTGATAGTAAAATAGTTTACTTAACCATGTACATGCTGTACAAATTTCAACTCATTTGAACATTAATAGCTTATCCAATTAGCATCTCAAACTTAACATATGAAATGCCCTTTACACGCATGCATTTAAATAATTTTATAAATTCGTACTCTTGTCTTCTGAAGCTCAAACTTGTTGACATTACTCAAAACTCATACAAAAAATTCCCCTTAAAATTTCACATTAATCCCGCAAGTATTGGGGGAGTTCTAAAGCATTAAAATTAAACTCGACATGCATTTGGTCTAACACATATAACTCACTCATTTCTTATGATAAAATCATGAAATTTGGTGTGAATGCTCTTAACTCATATATAAACATATATTAAAAATTTCGTAATTTTATCGTAAGTATAACTCTTGTTATTCGGGTTTGAAGTCGTAACTGAATTTGCGCATAAAAAGTTCAATTTGCACATCTAACTTTAAAAATCAATAACTCAAGTTATACTAGGCCAATTGACTTCATTCTTAATACTATGAACTCCTATTTTTCACAAGAAATATTCATAAAATTTTCAAATTCCTAGAGTTTTCATATCATAGTCAAAAACACATGAAAACTCAACATATAGAACATGCAAAAAAATGGGGAGCACTTAAACATTTAGCATGCTAGAAACCACTTAAAAACTGAACCTATATAGCTCAATTATATATCAATCAACTCCTTATCTCATATATTTTATGATTCTAAAAATATTTGAGCACACCAACATCTAAAATCTCACGAAAAAAGCAAAAGAACTCGGTATGCTCGGTTGTCTTGTGTTCTTGTGAAGCTGCGGCCTTGTAGCTTGAAACCTTGAACTTTCTTGAAATTTTTTGCTCTTAAACTCTTCTAAGGCGAGTAAGAATGTGGGTGAAGGTGATGGTATGCTGTTTCTATGAGGTAAGAGTGAGTAGAACTCAAAACCACTCAAACATGCACTCGGGTTCACAAAGATGTACTCTCGGCACTTAGCATATTTGCTCTCGGTTTTTCCACTCTTGGAGGGGACTTCTCTCGAATTTTATTCTGAGTTTAGAGGCATCAAATGAGGTGATGTAGGAGCTGAGAGAAGGTCTTAAATGCTGGTCACGGGGCGATGCAAACAATGCAAAGGTGATGGGCGACAATTGTGGTGGACTTCATTTCCAAGGTGATAAAGGATCATGCATGGGAGGTGATTGAAGTGGGGCACTATGATCATGCTATGACCGAGTTTATGGTCTGAAAAAGTCTAAGAATCTTGGTCATGCACTAGCATGTGAAACATGGTCCCTTACACAAGGATTAAAATATGAAGCATGCCCATGCTAGATTAAGACTTTAAAAATGCTAATGAGTGTTTGACTTTGGCTAAATAATTTGTTGACCACCGACTTGGTGATCATTGTTATCCGGTATTAAATGGAGTTATAAGTAAGGTTATGACGTCGGATTATGTTAAAGACGTTCCTCTCATATAAAACACCAATGACTTCGGAATCACATTTTCCCACCGACATGATAAACTGTGTGAATCCACTTCCTAAGTCCTCACTGACCTCGGAGTACCACCAACTTTTTGACCAGACCAACCTCCCGAGATTACACCATCGTCAACCGACATCCCCCTCCACCTAGAAGGAAACCGAGTCTATCGATACTAGTCCCGAGGCAGGTAACAAGGTGCCTACGCTACCTTCTTACGTTTTGTGCTCAAACGTCATCATAACCGTGTGCCCGACTGCTCCAACCGCCCAACTAAAGCTACTTTTTGTATGAATCCTAGATGATTGGACCCCTCGAAAACTGTGTAACAAAAAGTTACTATAAATAGTGTAAAATTCCCTCAGGAGAAAGGGGGACTGATTTTAGTAATACATTCACCTCGGTGAAGAACACACCAACCAATTACCAATAAATAAAATTTCCTTCTCTTGCTATTTACTGCTTTAATCTCTGTCATAAATACGTTATTGATGTTGTTACAAATTAATCCATACGACAACAGTTAGACGCTAGAGGAAGGGCCTCATAAGTATTTGAGGCTAATCTTCGACGTATAGACAGCAAAAGTAACTCTGCCATTGTTATTCCTGTTGTTTCAGCCATGTCTCGGTCAGGACAAGATGACCCCACAACTAGAGAAAGCGCAATTAATCCTATCCAGCAACCCGCGGGACGAGTCAACAACACTCTTGCGAATCAGCCAGCAGGTCGAGTACCTAATATTCCGACGACTCCAGACTTAGCAACGCTGTTACAAAACCCAGAAATTGCGAAAGGTATCATTGCCTTATTAGCACAAGTGATTCCCAGTACTTCACGAGCACCACCGGGACCATTTGTAAATTTGGTGGAACCCGTTCGGCAAGGTGCACAGCCACCTCCGTTGGAACCTGTCCGACAAGGTGCCCAACCACCTCTACGAAACGATAACCATCATGCTGCCTCTCACGCTACGTCCAATCCTCGAGATAATAATTGCCGAGGGCCTCCGGTGGGGGCTCCACCGCCACTAGACGGAACGACATGCAAGAAGCGACGGTTGAGAGCCACCCAGGACATGCTCAAAGGGTAGCCGCTCCTGTTCAGCCGATACCACAACAGCCAGACAATCTTCCCGACTTGCGTCAACAAATTGAGACAAATCATTTTCACCAATGTGAGAATTCGGAGACCGAGATGCTGAGGAGACGAGTCGACGAACTCAAACTCGAAGTTCGACGTGGTATCCCCACACGACCACCACTGAACTTCCATTCCGTGGAGCCAGGTCACGTATATATGGAAGTTGAATCACCTGTAGCCCCCGAGTTGACTCTGGGTCCTATACCCGAAAAAATAAAAGTCCCTCAAATTGGATTGTATGACGGGACCTCGGATCCCGATGCCCATCTCGGATACTACACTTCCTGGATGGATCTCCATGGTGCTACCGACGCCCTGCATTGTAGAATGTTTTCCTTGACCCTGGGACCTCGAGCACAGAAGTGGTATCATTCCTTGCCTTCACATTCCATATGGAAATGGCAACAACTCAGATCGGCCTTTCGATCACATTTTATAGGGGGCCCAGGTTTGTCTCATTCCCAAAAAATCTATTGCGAATATTACTCAACGAAATGATGAAAGTATGAAGGAATACGTCACTCGGTTTAATGAACGAGTTCAGAATATGGAACCTTGTCATCCGGAAACACTGTTAGTAACTGCCATAGCCTGCTTAAACCAAATCCCATGTTCCGATGGACCCTGTGTCAGAATAAGCCAAATACGTTTCAAGAATTCCTCGGTCGAGCACAACAACATATCATAGCCGAAGAGTCAATGTTGGTTCCCAACTTCAGTTTTTCCTCGAAGGAACCAAAGTCCGAGTCTGGGGGCGCGAAAAAGAACAAGAAGGCCTCTGGCGGAAAGCCAGGGAGACCTCCATTTGGGGGGCCCTCCAAAGACGATTACAATTCTCCTGAAGTTAAAGCAGCCCAGAAGAAGTATAGAGATGATCTGAAGTCCGGCTACCAAACTGTTTTCTCAGCTGGGGCCGCGACCATTTACGAAGAACTAAAAGGAAAAGGGATTTTACCCGAGCCCAGACCAATGAGGATACTGCCGGAACGACTGGACAAATCAAAGTATTGCGACTATCATAAGTCTCCTGGGCATAACACCGACGAGTGCTTTAGTTTGTTGGCAGCTTTGTTGCGATTAATCGGTCACCCTCAACTCCGACGATTTTCAAAAAACCAGGACATTCAAAGGCAGGGACGAAACTTTGAAGCTTTGGATGAAGACGACGAGGACGACCGAGTACCGAATCCAAAGAGAATCCGACAAGGCGACAAAGAAGTTTTCACTTTCACTTCGGATATCTCTACTCAAGATCGACCAAGGAGAGTGAAACAGGATCGATCCTCAGGTGCCGATCTGGACATGGTCCTGCGCGTGAATACTAGTCATAGCCGAAGGATTCTCTCGTGGTGTCAAGCCAAAGCTTATGTTCGACAAGCTTATAATTTCGGAAAACAGGTTCTGACTATCGATCTCCGAGAAACAATAAATTCTAGAAATTGTCCGATTACGTTCAGTGCGGAAGATGCCAGCCTATTTGCACATCCGCATTCCGATGCTTTGATTATCATAGCTCCTATTTGTGGTATACCCGTGCATCGCATTTTGGTGGATACAGAATTCTAACATATTGATGCTAAGGGCGTTCGAAAAGATGGGTCTTGATCCATCCGAAATCAAACCTTGCAATGACAAAATCCAAGGATTCAACGGAAGTGTTTCCTGTCCAATTGGAGAAATAACTTTACATATTCGCTTCGGAAGTCCCGATAGTGCGTCCAAGGTGATCATTGAAACGTTTAAAGTTATGGACCTCAAGAATGAATATAACGCCATCGTTGGAAGAACCGCTCTTTATAAGTTGAGGGCTGCGATCTCCATTTATCATTATGCTCTTAAATTTCCGACATCATGCGGAGAAGGAATGCATTATGGAGATCAGAAAGAAGCGCGAGAACTGATCTTAATCAAACAGTCTGGGGAAATTCATGTGCCAACTTGATTAGTCATGATGGCCACGAAGAAAGTCCTTCACTCAAAGAGAAATCGACCGACGTCACGAAACCAGAGACCAAGGTTAAGTTGACCCCGAATGATGTTCAAATTGAAGACTTGGATCCCGGAAGACGACCGGGGAAAGAGCCAATCCGAGATGAGGATGAACTGGATCCAAGAACTCAGTTCAAAGAAAAAAGTCGGAATGACCGAGCAGAACCTTGTGAAGAAACCGAATTGATATACGTTGACAAACCCGACGTGCAACAAAGCGTTCAAAATCGGTGCCAATCTTCAGGATCCGGTAAGGACCCAACTCATCAATTTCCTTCAAAATAACTCTGATGTGTTTGCATGGAAACATGACGACATGAAAGGGATAGATCCGGCAGTAGCGAGTCATAAACTTAATCTCGATCGAACCGTGAGACCGGTTGTCCAGAAACGGAGAAAATTGGGGCCTGATCGACAGAAAGCCTTGGAGGAAGAAGTTCAGAAACTCATTGATAACAAATTCATTAAAGAGACCAAATATCCGACGTGAGTATCCAACCCCGTCCTTGTCAAGAAAAGCAACGGTTTGTGGCATTTATGTATCGACTTTTCCGACTTAAACAAGGCATGTCCGAAGGATAGTTATCCTTTGCCGCATATTGATTATATGGTAGACACCACCTCGGGACATGAACTTATGAGTTCATGGATGCTTACTCCGAATACAACCAGATTTCAATGGATCCCGAGGAGGCCGAACATACTGCATTCTACTCGGCTTGCGGTTTATATTGCTACACGATGATGCCCTTCGGACTAAAGAATGTAGGGGCCACGTATCAACGACTTGTAAACAAGATGTTCTCTGCTCTAATCGGACGGACGATGAAAGTTTACGTCGATGACATGCTGGTCAAGTCGGTACGAGCAGCTGATCTTGTCGAACACTTACAAGAGATGTTCAACATTCTGCGTGATTATTCAATGGTCCTGAATCCGAAAAAATGTACATTTGGAGTGGGGTCCGGAAAATTTTTGGGATATATGGTAAGTCAACATGGTATCGATGCCAACCCAATTAAAATCCAAGAAATTCAAGATCTCGCTCCTCCATCGTCGGTGAAAGGTGTTCAAGCCTTAACCGGCCGACTTGCTGCTCTTAATCGATTCATTTCGAAGTCGACGGATCGTTGTAAACCATTTTTCGACGCCATCAGAAAAGGAAAGTGTTTTGAGTGGACTGAAGAATGTCAAAACGCCCTTAAAAGCATCAAGGAAGTGCTAACTCAACCTCCAACCCTGCAGAAACCGATTCCCGAGGAGATGTTATATTTGTACTTAGGGGTGAGCAACTCGGCAGTCAGTGCAGTTCTTGTCCGCGAAGAAATGACGCAGCAGTTTTCAATATATTATGTAAGCAAAACCCTGCACGATGCCGAACAACGTTATCCGCTTATAGGAAAATTAGCCTTCGCGTTAGTCACAACTGCTCGAAAATTACGACCTTATTTCCAGGAGCACTCGATAACGGTTTTTACGTTGTTCCCATTGCGACAAATTTTGCACTGACCAGACACCTCGAGAAGAATGGTTAAATGGGCTGTGGAACTCGAACAATTTGACATCCATTACAAACCGAGAACCGCGGTCAAAGCTCAAGTTCTCTCCGACTTCATCACGGATTTCACCCCGGCCATGGAAGCCAAAGACGACAATCAGCCTTGGGTCTTGTATGTTGATGGGTCCGCAACCGCAAACCGAGCAGGGGGATGCATTGTTCTTGCCGACCCCGAAAACAAGTTGTTTTGCCATTCTGTGAAGTTTCTTTTTCCTGCCACGAACAACGAGGCTGAATACGAAGCTCTATTGTCCGGATTGAATTTGGCGGAATCTATGAACCTCAAACACCTTAAAGTTTTTACAGATTCACAGTTGCTTGTCAACCAAATCAATGGAACTTTCGAAGTCAAGGAACCTCGGTTAACTCCTTACTTGGCCTTGGTAAAGCGGTTATCTCAGCTTGTCGTTCAAAGTCGAACATATCCCCTGGACCTTAAATGTCCAAGCTGATGCTTTGTCACGATTGGCATCGAGTGTCAGAATGGAAACTGTAGAGTACGTCCAAGTCAGGAAACAGGATCAACCATCAACCCTCTCAACTGAGGTCCTGGCCAATGATGTAGCCACGCCTCTTGCTCCTCCGACTTGGATGGATCCAATTAATTAATACCTCACCACTGGGGCCTTGCCTAATGACCCGAAGGAAGCTCGAACCCTGCGAATCCGAGCTGCGCGATTCACGCTAGAAGGTACCGTTTTATACAAGCGAGGATATTCAGTTCCTTTACTCAAATGCTTAACCGAACGGGAATCAAAATACGTCCTCGAAGAAGTCCATGAAGGAGTCTGCGGATCACACCCCGGAGCTCACGCACTAGCCTACAAAATTTTACGACAAGGTTATTACTGGCCTACCCTAAGGTCGGATGCTGCAGACTGGGTTCGCAAATGCCCGAAATGTCAAATGTTCGTGCCAAATATAAACCAGTTCCTCGAAATTCTTTAATCTATATATAGCCCGTGGCCTTTTGCCAAGTGGGGAATAGATTTGATTGGCCCCTTACCTACTGGGAAAGGAGGGGTAAAATTTGCAGTGGTTGCCGTTGATTACTTCACCAAGTGGGCCGAAGCAGAACCTTTGGCTACGATTACTAAACACAAGATGATTGACTTTATATGGAAGTCGATAATCTACCGATTTGGAGTTCCCAATTCCATTGTCAGTGACAACGGAAGACAGTTTGAAGGGAAACGTCTCGAAGAATTTTGCCACGAGTACGGGATCAAACATTTCTACTCATCTCCGTATCATCCCCAAGCAAACGGCCAAGTTGAAGCCATCAACAAGATTATAAAAAATGGCCTCAAAACTCGACTTGATACTGCCAAAGGAGCTTGGCCAGAAGAACTGCCCCACGTCCTATGGGCATACCGCACCACAGCTCGAACGTCAACCGGGGAAACTCCTTTATCTCTAACTTACGGAACCGAAGCCATGGTGCTAGTTGAGCTCGGAGCACCCACATGCCGAGTACAGAATTTTAGTGAAAAGTCCGATTCCCACAACCTCGAAGCCAACCTAGACTTACTCGATGAGATGCGCCTCCGTGCCGAGCTAAAAAATGCTGCTTACAAACGCACAAGCGAAAAATACCTCGCTTCGAAACTCAAACCCCGAGTATTCCGAGTTGGCGAGCTGGTCTTGAAGCGTGTTACGGGACCAGATCCGGGGCCACTGAAGCCGAAGTGGGAAGGACCATACAAAATTAGTCAAGTGCTGCCTAACGGAGCGTACCGAATTGAACACCTCGATGGAACCCCACACCAATACCCGTGGAATGCGGTCTTCCTCAAAAAATATTACCAATAGCTCTCCATGCCCTTAATTGCTACCCTTCTTTTGATGTACAAAACCCAACCTTTTTGTTGTAAAATACTCCGACATCCGAACACCTAACCTGCTGTCGTGACCAAATACCCTTGTTGTATTCTCAAAATTTCGTCTGAACCTTTTGCCAAAGCTTTTGTATCAATCTTTTTGATGTATAAAAGCAACTTTTATTATATACGCTCCGAGCTCGTCTCGGTACCTTATCGAATAGCAAATCCGAGCTCGTCTCGGTACCTTATCGAATAGCAAATCCGAGCTCGTCTCGGTACCTTATCAAATAGCAAATTTGAGCTCGTCTCGGTACCTTATCAAATAGAAAACCCGGGCTTGTCTCGGTCTCTTATAAAATAGACAATCGGAGCTTGTCTCGGTATCTTATCAAATAAAAAATCCGAGCTTGTCTTGCTAATTTATCAAACAAAAGTCCGAGCATGAAAAGAGTCTCGGTAGTGAATTTTAAATAACAAATCCGGGTTATACGGACCTCGGTTTGAGCATACAAAAGCTTCAATATGTCCGCCACAAATCCGCTTTCGGCTATGGTTCCGAACGTATCATATCTCGGTACTATAATAGTTTTCGGTTTTCGCAATACGAAAAATACCGAGCAGCTCAAAACACTTGGATGGTCGGTCGTGACTTAAAACAAAAATCGACTTCTTGGTCAAAATCTTAAACGACTTCGAAACAAAGGTAAATAAGTTAACACTTTTCGTCTCAGAATAAGCAAGTAAAGTGTGACATTGTTACGTTACTATTTTTACGCTACTATTTTAACTTGATTTTTGGAATTCAAAGTGATTTCATCAAACTCATAAATATTTATGCTATCTGAGACGAAAGAGTTATATAAAATTGTATTTATGAGAACACCATGTTTATCTTTGTTCCGGGAATCAACAAAATGGAATCAAATATCAAATATTGAGGCGACACGAATATAAGTTAAGATCGTTTCATGGCATCAAAGTCATTACATTACATCAAAGTTAAGATCATTTTCAAACAAGTCGGGAGTCTAAACACGTCGACTCCCGACTCCAAAACATCTAAACAAAATATCAATCAAAAACTAATATCAAAAAGAGCTAAAAGCATAGAAAATTTGGTGCCGCCCGTTTCACTTCTCTTCGCCAGTCTCATCCCTGGCTGTACCACTACTTTCTCCGACGTCGGGGCCGGAGTTCTTCATTTGTTCCGTAAACTTTTCCACAGCTTCCATTTATTTGGCCCGAATTGCAGCCGCCATAGCACCGTCGTTCACCGGGATCAGGTCAAACTTAGCTTGCTCCAGTGCATCACGCTCTTTCGGACCCGTTTCCACTGACTCATTCACAGGAACCAAGGCCTTCGCCTTATCCTCAACATACTTTTCAACCGACCTCCGAATGGCCTCGGGGGTCATAAGATCGAAGCCCTAGTCCACAGTCACCTCAGCCAAAGTCTCCACAAAGACGTCGACAAGCTTCCCCCTCTTCTCTTCCTCTCCTTCCAAGACCATGTTAACATAAGCACGGCGGAGAGCCTTCACACGCTCTTCCAAAAGAGGTAGAAAATCAGGATTATCATCCATCGCCTCAAATCGACCGAGGCGCCATTCGCAATATTCTCTCTCATCTTCAACGGCCGGGATGTGTGCACCCTTGATTTCCAGATCGAAGCCATACTTGGCCAATTTGCGGAATAGCATGACACGTAAGTCGTGGAAGTCATAGAAGCCATGTTCACAACGCTCGATCATCCACCGGAAATTGATACAAGTATTCATCTCCAGGTCGAGGTCCAGTCCTTCCACATTTCCACTAGGCTCGTCGTCAACAGCCTTCTCGGTTTCACTGGCCTTCTCTTATTCGGCAGCAACAATACATGTCTTCTTCCCGACCAGAAAGCCCTCTTCGTATTTTGTTTGCCCGAAGGCAGTCTTCTCTTCCTCAATTTTTGCCACCTCGGCAGCATGAGCCTCTCGAGCTCTGATAAACTCGGTTTGCTTAGCGAGATGGTCTCTCCGGGTCTCCTGATGTTCAGCTCGTTCACTCTGCAATTTGGCCTCACATTCAAGCAATTTGTCTTCGAGCATCTTGGCTTTATGTTCGGACAGTGCCAATTGATCAGCCAAAGTGTGCACTTCGGTCTTCAATTTTTTGTTCTCCTCGGAGTAAGACGCGATCTCACTCTGAGCTCCTGCAATCTGATCCTCTTGCTCAGCCAACTTGTCCTTCAATGCTGCCTCAGATTTCGCTGCTTTCTCTTTAAAGGCCACCATCATCTCGTCACGCTTCTCAAGGGTGTCCTTCTTCTCGTTAAGTTGAGCAGCGTTCATGCGATAATCATCTTCAGACATGACTAAGGAAACGAGAGCGCGCCCCAAACACGCTTTCGCGTAGCCAAGTTTGTGAACACTTGGCATTGACGACACCCCCATCTCGGTCGTCGGGTCCCACGCCATCATCGGGACCCGAGCAGCATCTAGAACATGGTCGGGCAAATTGGTTGTTGAAGTTATGCGTGGAAGCCGAACGGACTAGAAAGTAGTGTACCAATCTTCCACCATTCCATTCGGCAAAGTGAAATTAGCCTCCCTCTCTTCATCAATAGAAAGGAAGGCCCTATCGACCAATGGCGACGTCTCACCCTCCTTGCTTTTCTCTTTGCCTTTGCCTTTGTGACCTCGGTCATGCCGCTTCTTGGATCTTTCCTCGGCACCCGCAGAAGTTCCTTCGGGATATTTCTTCTTCAGTTTCCTTTTCTTTGACCGAGTTCCTTGTTCCTCCCTCGGCGTTTCAGTTATCATGGTAGTTTCAGTAGTCTTCGGGACCTCGGTGTCCTGAGGAATGGACAGAGTCCAGACCAAGGCCTGTTCAATATTCATCGTCTCCTCCGGTATCGCAGGGTTGTCTTTTTCAACGTTAGCAATGACGTTTTCGTTTGACGGCTCAACCACTGGAGGGCGCTCCGGACTTTCCAAATTAACTACCGGAGTCACACCAGCCCCGACCTCGTCGGCCTGACGCCCAATAACACCTTTTCGAAAAGATCTCACGAGGTTTCTCCTCATTGTGTTGGTAAGTCTTTGTGAACGGCTCTTGCCAAACTTAGTCAGCAATTCTTTGTTCGGAAACCGTCGCCTGAAATCCTTAGCTTCTTCGATGCTTTCGTATCCGGAGTGACCGAGAAGAGGATAATAAACTATACTCAGAAAAGAACTAACTGTCAAAAACGTATACGCAAAAATACACCTTGCACGTATTGTACTGAGAAATCAAATGTATGAAAGGTCATACAGGGGTCAAAGGTAGCAATTAACCCGTCACCCTTCACAGTTAACTCCGCAGCCTCGAGCTTCGATTCTTCCACCAAACTCGTATAACTGCGATCTTTTTGGTCTACTTAGGACAGCTCCAACAGTCGTCCTCCGAACTTAGGAGTTATTTTTGGCTCTTTCTTTCTCTTGGCTACAAATACGAAACAGTTCCAACCTGTTAGTACAAAAATGACACATTGTCAGAACATACACAAGCAACGAACAGAGACTTACAATATTCAGAGATGATTTTTATAGGAATAGTCATCCCATTAATAAGGGGGCCGTGGACAGATGCATCTGATTGCCACTCCCCTCCAACCCATAGCCACTCTTCTTGGAACCCGTGAAGAGTCTCGCGGATATCCCGTATTAGCTCGCTGATTTTAAATTCCTTCTGCAGCCTACCACCGGCAAAGAAGCAACAAGAGGATTCAGCAACTTTCCTTCCCGGACTACTCTTAAAGGAATATATGCTCCTTATATCATCCCGGGATGGCAATTCCCAGCCTTTCTCGCTCATGAGAACCATTAATCCAATGATCCTCTTCCAGCTGTTGGGGGTTATTTGACAAATGCTCAACCCCCAATCTCGCAATTACTCGATAATTATGTTCGGAAGCAGAAATCTCAGCCCCGACCTCAAGCTGTCGACGAAGACACCCATGCAACCCGGTGGGGGGCAAGTTATTCTTTCACCGGGATAGGGCGCAAAGACTTTTACCGAAGCTGGTACTCGTATTTGCTCTCGGAGAAGAACCACATCAGCATCTGTCAAGATGCTCGGTTCTCCCCAGTAATCAATTTTTACGTCTGGTCATACTTGAATTGGCCTTCTCCAATTATTCATTACAGACACCGCCTTCTTCTCAGTTTCTTCATCTTCTTCGACACTATTCAGTTCTATCTTAAGGTGTTCCACGAGCATGGGGTCCCATCGATAATACTCAAATAACAGTTCTACCAACTCAGAATCCACTATAATTGTCTCTTCAGAAATCGTCCTACTACTAGACACCTCTTCACTTCTTGTCAAGGATGCCATTGAACGAAGAAGCAGAAAATACGCGAAGCGAATAAAGACTTAGAATAGTAAATTAAACCGAAATAGTAGCATACCCCAGAATCAACCAACGAAATAGAGCTTGCGATATCAATCGCTTGAGTATACAGAAACCGGTAGATGAATTGTGACCGATGCGCAAGAAAATTGGAAGTGAAAGCAAAGCAAAGAAGGCAGAAATTACGGGTGAAAGATGAAAGTAGAGGTGAAAACCTAATTTAATTCTAAGTTCGGTATTTATACCCTTTGATTATGACCGTTACTGTGTAATTTGGGGGCGCGTGGCTTCACGTGCGACCTTCAAGCGACGCGACTTTTCAATTTTTCGCCAGTACCCAATAATAATGCGCCATGTGCCGACCTATGCATCTGCCCGTTACGCGTCTTAAGTGCTAGCACATCTTTTCGCGAGCCGTCACTTTAAAGTCTCATGTCTATGACCGTTACATCATTTCCTCACGTATTTTCGTTAAAGCGACCAAGCCCAAATTTCGCTAAGTGTTAGCACTTCGTAATACAATGACAGTAAAGGGAACCGACGTGAGTCAAATTGCCAAGTCGGACTCATAACACTTTTTAACGACGCCAGCAGCCATCACTTTCGTATACCTACTACCGCCGGGGGCCTCTCTGTTGACCACCGACTTGGTGATCATCGTTATCCGATATTAAATGGAGTTATAAGTAAGGTTATGACGTCGGATTATGTTAAAGACGTTCCTCTCGTATAAAACACCTATGACTTCGGAATCACATTTTCCCACCGACATGATAAACTGTCTGAATCCACTTCCTATGTCCTCACTGACCTCGGAGTACCACCAACTTCTTGACCAGATCAATCTCCTGAGATTACACCATCGTCAACCGACATCCCCCTCCACCTAGGAGGAAACCGAGTCTATCGATACTAGCCCCGAGGCAGGTGACAAGTGTTGGGTTCGATAGTACCGTACGGGCTGTACGCAGCGGAATTTAAAATTTTTAAAGTAAGTATTTATCGTATAAATACAACACCCGTACATACTAATTGCGAATTAACTGATCGTCATCTTTAAAACATGCATCATATACAAATTTTGATTTGTTACTATAAAGTAAATACTAGTAAAAATATTTACCGAATGTCTTGAACTCCTTCACTATTGATGATGGATGAGGGAATCGGTTCCCGGTTGTAACTTCAACGACTTGAGGTTACTCGCTAGAGGAATCCAAGTGTCTTCCCTCTAAACGTATCCACCCTATGAAGCCCGGTTCCGACGACTTTCCTTCGCTAGTAGAAAAGACTCGGTTTTCTTGTATAGGAATATTTATGAATTTTATTTGGGAATTTTAAGAACTCTTTCTTGAAGTTTTATGAAGAACACTTTCTTCTCTTTCTAACACTTAGAAATTTAGGATCAAAAACTTCACTTAAATGCAAAACCATTTTGCATATATTTATACTAAACATTTTAGCATAAAATAATCAACATTTAGTAATATTAAATAAAATCAAATTTTATTTAAATAGTATTTACTAACTTTTGACTTTGAAAATAATAAGATATGTTAAGTAGTTCAAACAACCATCAACAACCATTTTATTATAATCATATTTATTATTTTAATCCTTAAATCATATTTAAAGATATAAATAATAATTGGATAATAAATCTTGAGAATCTTTCTCAAGACTTTATTATTATATCATTTTCCCAATATTATAATAATCATATTATTATTATTTTGGATTTTTGAAATTTAAAATCCTATTTTAAAATTCAACTTTATTAATTTAGTAATTACCTTAATTACTAAAGTAATATCCAAAATGTAATTAATCAATCTTATTGATTAATATATTCCTTTAATTGATATCTAATCAAATTAGATATTTATCAATTAATTCTAACCATTAGAAATACAATCTTTACCTTTGTTCATAATTAGTGTGACCTTTTAGGTTCACCTTAATACTAGTAGTGGGTTTACAACACTTTGTAATTTGAGTTAAATCTTATTAACTCTTATTCATGAATTAACCCTTTAATTTATGAACCCACATATCATGGTAACACCTAGCAAGTAGCATGAATCTAGTATTAAGTGAATAGCGAGTAAACCTATTCCGATTACAACTCCATACATGTAAAATCCTTTCGACATCTAATTTCCCGATTAAGTCTTGGGTATGATTTTGTCGAAACCCAAATTGACTTAATAACTATGATTCTATTTCATGTTTATTAACCCGGTTATGAATCACTATTCATCTCTGCCTTGGCCAAGGACTTTGGATTAATAACTATGAAACACATAGGAAATTCACTTATCTTCATAAGTGTCGAATCCTTTATTGGCCACTAACAAACTTCCATACATATTAACATAATACCCAACTTATCCCTTTAAACGATAGTGCTAGCTACCAAAAGGATAAATCAAAGTAGAATGTAATATGCACAAAGTTACCATTGTGCCTCAAGTCTTAGGATTAGTCATGTACTATTGTAACATGAAAATTCTTATTCGACTGAATAAATTCTTCATTAAGAATTTTCATACGGTCATGTTCAGTGAACTTGTTCTCTAACAAGCACCCACATAAATGTACTTACGTCTTACGCTAATGTTGATGGAATGCAACATTCTTGTCCAACAAGCATACAAACTATGTGCAAGTCTTTTATGGATTATTCGATATCCCATCTCGAAACATCCATCGACTTGGAACTGTATTTAAGATCACGGCTTTCAAGGTATGTTCCATGATCACCATCTCTATGCGCAACCATACCTTATAACCATAAGTGATCTAGGGATTTTATCTTAAGTGCAATTATAAGATAAATGCTTTCTCTTAAGATAAAGAAATGCCTTATTCATAATATAATTCCAATAGACTGTATTTACAAGTAGAATACGTCCAATTAGATTGGAACGCCGGGTACCCTACTCTAACAATCTCCCACTTGCCCTAGTTCCAATCACTCATGTATCTAAGACCCATCTTCTCAAGATGTCCTTCGAACACTTTCTGTGATAAGGGTTTAGTTAAGGGGTCTGCTATATTTTCTGCTGAGTCGACTCGCTCCATCACGACATCGCCTCTACCAATGATTTCTCTAATCAAATGGTATCGCCTCATAATGTGTTTGGATTTTTGATGAGATCTTGGCTCCTTTGCTTGCGCAATAGCCCCATTGTTATCACAATAAATCATTATTGGATCAACAACGGATGGTACTACACCCAACCCTTGGATAAAGTTCCTTATCCAAACAGCTTCTTTTGCAGCATCAGATGCAGCAATATATTCAGCCTCTGTCGTAGAGTCAGCAATTGTTTCTTGTTTGGAACTTTTCCAACTAACTGCTGCTCCATTCAGAGTAAATAAGTATCCAGACATGGATTTATAGTCGTCTTTATCGGACTGAAAACCAGAATCAGTAAAGCCTTCTAGTTTCAGTTCTCCATTGCCGTATACCATAAAGATATCCTTAGTCCTTCGTAAGTACTTAAGAATCATCTTAACGGCTTTCCAGTGTTCTTCACCTGGATTAGACTGATATCTGCTCGTTACACTAAGTGCATGAGCCACATCAGGTCTTGTACATAACATTGCATACATAATGCTACCAATAGCTGATGCATAAGGTATATGACTCATCCGTTCTCTTTCTTCAGGTGTCTTTGGAGACATCGTCTTAGAAAGAGAAATCCCATGACTCATTGGAATATATCCTCGTTTGGATTCTTCCATGCTAAACCGTTGTAGCACCTTATTTATGTACGTCGACTGGGATAGTCCGATCATCCGTTTAAATCTATCCCTATAGATTTTTATCCCTAGGATAAAGGATGCTTCTCCCAAGTCTTTCATGGAAAACTGTTTTGACAACCATGTCCTAGTTGACTGCAACATCCCTACATCATTCCCAATGAGTAGGATGTCATCAACATATAGAACAACAAATGTAACTGCACTCCCACTAACCTTCTTATAAACACATGGTTCATCCGGATTCTTATGAAAATCAAACGTTTTGATCGTTTCATCAAACCGAATATTCCAACTCCTCGAAGCTTGTTTAAGTCCATAAATAGACCTTTGAAGTTTACAAACCATTTGTTCACTCCCATTGGATATGAAACCTTGCGGTTGTTTCATATAAATGTCTTCCTTAATATTTCCATTAAGAAAAGCAGTTTTCACATCCATTTGCCATATCTCGTAGTCATAATACGCAGCTATGGCTAGCAATATCCGAATAGATTTAAGCATTGCTACTGGTGAAAAAGTTTCCTCATAATCAACACCTTGTTTTTGAGTATAACCTTTAGCAACCAGTCTTGCTTTAAAAGTATTTACTTCTCCATCTACACCACGTTTTCGCTTGTAAACCCATTTACAACCTATGGGTACAATACCCTGTGGTGGATCAACCAAAGTCCATACTTTGTTTGAATACATGGAATCTATTTCGGATTGCATAGCTTCTTGCCATTTATCTGAGTCAATGTCCAACATTGCCTCATCATAGCTTATTGGATCATTATCCAAAAGGAATCCCTCTTCATTGTCTTTTGACAATAGGTATAGCCTTTCAGGCGCCCTAGAAACCCTTTCGGATCTCCGAAGAGGTTGTGTTTTAGATGGTCCAGTCTCTACTGGTATGTTTTCCGTGGTACTTAGTGGAATTTGTGGTTGTTCTTCATTAAGTTCTATGACTCCGCTATTCTTTGAGATAAAATCTTTCTCTAAGAATACAGCATTCCTCGAAACAAACACCTTTTGTTCAGAGGGATCATAGAAATAGTATCCAATAGACTCTCTAGGATACCCCACAAATTTACATAAGATGGATCTCATATCCAACTTACCTCCCACTAACTGCTTTACATAAGCAGTACAACCCCATACTCGTAAATATTTGTATGAGGGTGATTTACCACACCATATCTCATAAGGTGTGCTGGGTACAGCTTTACTTGGCACTCTATTCAAAATATATGCTGCTGTTTCTAAGGCATAGCCCCAGAATGAAAGAGGTAGATCAGTGGTACTCATCATCGATCGAACCATGTCCAACAATGTTCGATTCCTCCTTTCTGAAACCCCATTGAGTTGTGGAGTTCCAGGAGGCGTCCACTGTGAGACAATCCCATTATCTTTTAAATAATCAAGAAACTCATTAGTCAAATATTCACCTCCTCGATCTGATCGAAGAACTTTAATATTTCTACCAATTTGTTTCTCCACTTCATTTCTGAATTCTTTGAACTTTTCAAATACTTCAGATTTGTACCTCAATAGGTAAACATAACCATACCGTGAATAATCATCAGTGAAGGTTATGAAATAGTGATAGTTCCCCATTGCACTAACGTTTAGTGGTCCACAAACATCTGTATGGATCAAATCCAACAAACCTTTAGCTCGCTCCACTTGTCCAACAAATGGTGATTTAGTCATTTTACCTTTAAGACATGACTCACATGTAGGCAACCTATCCTCTCCCCTAAGGTCGAGTTTAGGTCCCAATTTGTGAATCCGTTTTTCGGATATATGACCTAATCTAGCATGCCAAATTGTGAATGAACTATGATTATCTAATTTCCTTTTATTTTGTTGAATGGTTAGGATGGGACTTTGTGGTGTAATGGTATACAACCCATTTGTCAAATTTCCAGAATAAATAAAAGTTGTGTCTTTGAAAATAGAACATTTTCCATTTTCAATGACAAACTTAAAACCTTCCTTATCCAATATTGGAATAGAAATAATGTTTTTTATTAAATCCGGAACATACAAACAGTTTGATAGACAAATCTTTACATCATTATTCAATGCTAGATAAACAGTCCCAATAGCTTTAGCAGCAACTCTTGCCCCATTGCCCATCCTTAGGATTGTTTCTTCACCATCTAGCATATTACTTCTTGCCATCATCTGCAAATCATTGCAAATATGTGAGCCACAGCCGGTATCCAATACCCAAGAAGAATCGTTAACAGACAAGTTAACTTCAACAAAATAAATACCTGAACTTTTCAGACTAGCAAGATACTCCTTGCAGTTCCTCTTCCAGTGCCCAGTTTTGCCACAATGAAAACATTCATGATCGGCCTGAGAATTAACCTTCTGTTTGTTCTTCCCTTTATCATTATATGCCTTCTTGTTGGGCTTATTGGGAACCTTTCCCTTCCTCTTCCTTTTCTTAGACTTAGTAGCCTTTGATCCGGAAGTGGATCCAACAAGAAGTACCGGCTTGTCCTTTTTAATGGTGGACTCAGCCGTCTTCAACATGTTTAATAATCCTGGAAGATCAGTTTCCATATTATGCATGTTGTAGTTAACGACAAAGTTATCGAATGACGCTGGCAGAGATTGCAACAATAAATCCACATAGAGTTCATTATCCATAATGACTCCAAGTGATTCGAGTCTTTCCACAAGAGCTATCATCTTCAGTCCATGATCATGAACTGAAGAGCCCTCGGTCATACGACACCTGAAAAGCTCTTTAGATATCTGATATCTAATTTGTCGCGTCCGATCACCATACAACTCTTGCAGGTGAGTTAGGATTTCAGAAGCATTATTCAGTAATTCGTTCTGTCTCTGTAGCTCATTAGACATTGATGCTAGCATGTAGCACCGAGCTTGGAGATTGTCATCAACATGACGCAAGTAGGCTCCATACTCTTCAGCAGTCTGATCCTCCGGTGGAGGAGGAGGAGCTGTTTCCAAAACATACTCTCGCTTCTCAGACTGAAGAACAATCTTTAGGTTCCTCAACCAATCATTGAAGTTGGGACCAGTTAATTTATTATGATCAAGGATACTCGCGATTGGATTCTTAGCCATTTTAGTAGTTTGATCTACAAAAATAACAAACGAAGCAGAAAATAATTAGACTATGGAATTTATATTCATTTAATATTAGGTCTTTAACATTAAATGTCTCCCACTAATTTAATTAGAACCTCATTATAATTATGAAAATCATTATTTTCATAGTGGGCTTGAAGTCCAATAAAAATATTTCATGTCCCAATTTTATGATGCCACCATGAAACAATTTTATCGGTAGTCAACTTTTTGACAATTGTATCTCTATACAACCTTCAAGATGTTTTGCCTCACCTTTCCTTATATACCTCAATTTTATGACTCCATATATATTACTCGGTGTCAAATCAAACCCATCAAAACTTTCATGATAACGGCCCACCAGAGTGTCCCACGACTCATGGCCAACACAAAGAGGAATCCGTCTCACGAATATCAATATATTTAATAGAGTTCACAGCTTTCGACATAGAATCATCCCACGACTCGTGGCCAATGATAAAACATCGTAGCATCTCATGTCATCTACTTTTGATGGAAGGCCTGGATTAATAAGTTCCAACTTATTTTTATCCATTATTGATTTGATATGGAATTAATCAAATTAATCCGTTTGGGTTCCTTGATCTCATCGATTACCATCTTTACGTTTATTTACCAGTTTCAGTCATCTAATGAAACGAAAGCGTAAATAAACCTAACATACATCTAATGCATGGTGGGATGATCATGTCCTTTCCTATTCGATCCATTCGAGCCAAAATGGATCTATGCATATGTACGTGATAAAACAAATAGTAGAACTACTTCTATTACATTTATTCTATCTACCCGTACAAGCACAGGCCTTCGAGATTACAACTTGTAAAATTACCCACACATGCGTGGGCCTTTGTCATCGAACGGTCTCCACCTTGATCTAATCTCTAACGATACAAAATTTAAAATTTTACAAATTTCATCTCAAGAGACTCGCAGGTCTCGATAAATTACATTTCTTCAATCATATTGAAAACATAATTAAACATCCATTCATTCATTCAATCATATTGAAAATGAAAACATCCATTCAAACATAATGAATATGAGGCTCATGATCATCCCTAAAACATTCATCTAATGAAATGAACATAAAATATCAATTTATGAGTCACACGACTCGTGTGAGGGTCACACGACCCGTGTGATCTTATCACACGACTCGTGTGAAAAATACGAATTGAAAATCAAAATTTTTCCCAGACTCACACGACTCGTGTGGCTCGTCACACGACTCGTGTGAGCTCACACGACTCGTGTGACAAGGTCACACGACTCGTGTGAAAATCACGAAGCTAAAATCAAAATTTTTCTTCATGCCACACGACTCGTGTGACAAGGTCACACGACTCGTGTGGCTTAAAAACGATTTTTAATTTTATAATTAATATTTTTATCATATAAAAAATTAATTATATTGCTTATCTCATAAGTCTTAACAAATCAAAATCTGTTTTAAAGACGATAACCGTGGCTCTGATACCACTGTTGGGTTCGATAGTACCGTACGGGCTGTACGCAGCGGAATTTAAAATTTTTAAAGTAAGTATTTATCGTATAAATACAACACCCGTACATACTAATTGCGAATTAACTGATCGTCATCTTTAAAACATGCATCATATACAAATTTTGATTTGTTACTATAAAGTAAATACTAGTAAAAATATTTACCGAATGTCTTGAACTCCTTCACTATTGATGATGGATGAGGGAATCGGTTCCCGGTTGTAACTTCAACGACTTGAGGTTACTCGCTAGAGGAATCCAAGTGTCTTCCCTCTAAACGTATCCACCCTATGAAGCCCGGTTCCGACGACTTTCCTTCGCTAGTAGAAAAGACTCGGTTTTCTTGTATAGGAATATTTATGAATTTTATTTGGGAATTTTAAGAACTCTTTCTTGAAGTTTTATGAAGAACACTTTCTTCTCTTTCTAACACTTAGAAATTTAGGATCAAAAACTTCACTTAAATGCAAAACCATTTTGCATATATTTATACTAAACATTTTAGCATAAAATAATCAACATTTAGTAATATTAAATAAAATCAAATTTTATTTAAATAGTATTTACTAACTTTTGACTTTGAAAATAATAAGATATGTTAAGTAGTTCAAACAACCATCAACAACCATTTTATTATAATCATATTTATTATTTTAATCCTTAAATCATATTTAAAGATATAAATAATAATTGGATAATAAATCTTGAGAATCTTTCTCAAGACTTTATTATTATATCATTTTCCCAATATTATAATAATCATATTATTATTATTTTGGATTTTTGAAATTTAAAATCCTATTTTAAAATTCAACTTTATTAATTTAGTAATTACCTTAATTACTAAAGTAATATCCAAAATGTAATTAATCAATCTTATTGATTAATATATTCCTTTAATTGATATCTAATCAAATTAGATATTTATCAATTAATTCTAACCATTAGAAATACAATCTTTACCTTTGTTCATAATTAGTGTGACCTTTTAGGTTCACCTTAATACTAGTAGTGGGTTTACAACACTTTGTAATTTGAGTTAAATCTTATTAACTCTTATTCATGAATTAACCCTTTAATTTATGAACCCACATATCATGGTAACACCTAGCAAGTAGCATGAATCTAGTATTAAGTGAATAGCGAGTAAACCTATTCCGATTACAACTCCATACATGTAAAATCCTTTCGACATCTAATTTCCCGATTAAGTCTTGGGTATGATTTTGTCGAAACCCAAATTGACTTAATAACTATGATTCTATTTCATGTTTATTAACCCGGTTATGAATCACTATTCATCTCTGCCTTGGCCAAGGACTTTGGATTAATAACTATGAAACACATAGGAAATTCACTTATCTTCATAAGTGTCGAATCCTTTATTGGCCACTAACAAACTTCCATACATATTAACATAATACCCAACTTATCCCTTTAAACGATAGTGCTAGCTACCAAAAGGATAAATCAAAGTAGAATGTAATATGCACAAAGTTACCATTGTGCCTCAAGTCTTAGGATTAGTCATGTACTATTGTAACATGAAAATTCTTATTCGACTGAATAAATTCTTCATTAAGAATTTTCATACGGTCATGTTCAGTGAACTTGTTCTCTAACAAGCACCCACATAAATGTACTTACGTCTTACGCTAATGTTGATGGAATGCAACATTCTTGTCCAACAAGCATACAAACTATGTGCAAGTCTTTTATGGATTATTCGATATCCCATCTCGAAACATCCATCGACTTGGAACTGTATTTAAGATCACGGCTTTCAAGGTATGTTCCATGATCACCATCTCTATGCGCAACCATACCTTATAACCATAAGTGATCTAGGGATTTTATCTTAAGTGCAATTATAAGATAAATGTTTTCTCTTAAGATAAAGAAATGCCTTATTCATAATATAATTCCAATAGACTGTATTTACAAGTAGAATACGTCCAATTAGATTGGAACGCCGGGTACCCTACTCTAACAACAAGACGCCTACGCTACCTTCTTATGTTTTGTGCTCAAACGTCATCATAACTGTTGACCTGACTGCTCCAACCGCCCAACTAAAGCGACTTTTTGTATGAATCCTAGATGATTGGATCCCTCGAAAACCGTGTAACAAAAAGTTACTATAAATAGTGTAAAATTCCCTCAGGAGAAAGGGGGACTGATTTTAGTACTACATTCACCTCGGTGAAGAACACACCAACCAATTACCAACAAATAAAATTTCCTTCTCTTGCTATTTACTGCTTTAATCTCTGTCATAAATACGTTATTGATGTTGTTACAAATCCATACGACAACACAATCTTAAGGCTATCGTAGCTCAAAATGGCTGCTAATTGCCTATTAATCACACGCATGGGGTCAAACCGCAAAGGAAAATGAGAGACTTGGTGGTATAGGCTCGGTCTAATGGGCTCGGGTGCGGGTGGACGTGCGGCTAGGGCCACACTCGCGTGCGCTTTGATTTTTCTCGGTACTTGGCGAGTGAAATGGCATTTCTAAAGCTATAATGAACGAATTCACATGCCCAACATGCTAAGGCCCTCGAGGTTCGAGGTCTCGGTGGCTGGTTACAAGGGTCCGATAGCTCGATGGCTCGAGTCGAGTGGTGTTGAGGCTAGGGCTCGACTAGGGTTCAGAAACTCGATTGAGAATATTTCGAACCTAATAATGAAATGATCTAACATATATATAAGCACAATTCACATATAATCACATAATTCATGCCATAGTCTTAAATCAAACAACTCGAAAAAAATTGAAAAAAATATCGGTTTCACTTTGTAGTCGAGCAAGTGAAACCGTTCTAATATTATAACTGATCGGGGCGTTACACTATAATTTGGCAAAGTCCAAAAATCCACCCCGTCGTTGACCACTTTCAAACTGAGTTCAATAATTTGACAATTTAATCAGTTTTGGTCTCTTTTTATCCGCACCCTGGATAAGAATTTGATGTGGCGTGACGTGGCATGTATTTTATTGACATGGCGTGATTGTAGTTTATGTGGCGGGATTAAATATTGACATGGCGTGTATTTTATCTTAGTTGGAATTAAGTAAAACTTTTGAAATTGCAAACTAGTCCATAGAATTTATTAAATTTTTAAAAGACGAGCCCCTGCAATTTCAAAAGTTTCAAAAACTAAGCATCCGCCGTCCGCCGCCAATGCTCCGAATGTCGTTTGCCGGCCGCCTCCGATCGGAAAAATTTGTACATCATCTTGAAATTCTTCTCATTCTTATTCACCTCCTAAAATTTTCGGTGAAAATTCCACCGTTAAGGCCGTTAATTGCTCCGGTCAAAGTTTTTAGATCCAGAATAAACCGATCAAAATCCAGTCTTCTTCTTCAAATTTCCAGCGATTCACGGCGACCCACCGAAATTCAAGGATACCTTCGGACTCCTTGGGCCGCCACGCACCAGACGAAATCCATCATCTCTGAAACCGGCGATTTTTTCGGACAAGTACAAGTGCCAAGATACATTAGAGCTTGGACTTTTTTTGGAAACGCACAAAATCATAAGATCAAGAATTGCACATATATTATGTCTCAACAAGTCTCCAGTTTAAAAAATTTAGATTACATAATTCCTTTGAAACAAAAAAAGAGCAAGCAACAAGCGTCTCCCTCACACCAAAAAATAAAATAAAATNATTAAAACGGAGTCTGGTGGGTGTTCTTTCACTTTGGTTTTAAATTTTTTTTATTTTATTTTTTGGCTTTATTTATTATTTTTTTATTTTTTATTTTTGGCTTATTTCCACTTTGGCATAACAATTTCACTTTGGTTATTTTTTTTTTATTTTATTTTTTGGCTTTATTTATTATTATTATTTTTTTTATTTTTGGCTTATTTCCACTTTGGCATAACAAATTTTTTGGTTGTAAATTGATTTGACTGGATGCCACATCATGCCACGTCACATTTTTATGCAGGATGCGGATAAAAAAAGATCAGATTGATTAAATTGCCAAATTATTAAATCTAATTTAAAAGTGGTTAATGACAGGGTGGATTTTTTTGCCTTTTGGCCAAATTATAAGACCAAATGACAGCTCATCAGATAATAATTTCAGCACCATTTCACACACCTTCCTATCTATCCGGGAAAAAAATTAGAGAAAAATATAAAAAGATAACTCCTCCAAAAACAAAAAAACTACATGAAATTTTCTCCAGCCCCATAAAATGCAGTTACTTCAGTGGTAAATATACAGCAGATTGCTTTCCAATGTATCTCTTTCATCTTCCTTCAACCCTTCTGTTCCGGAGTCCACTACAAAACTGCACTCATCTCCAAATGATCAAGTTCCACCAAAATCAAACTCCCACTATTGATGAAAATTTTAAAAAGCAAACACAGACACATTTATACATACTGCCAGCCTAAAAGCATTTTTACTTCTCCAAAATTTTCCCTCGGTGATGTTTCGGATGAGACCTTAAACGGACCACTGGAACCAAACGGGTCAATGTCATCAAAAGAATAGTTGCTGCTGTGTTCGAAGCCCCTTGTGCTGCTCATTGAGTCGAACCTACTAAAATTTTTCTGACGAGGGGAAGAGCCACGATCATGAGTGCTAAATGAATCATATCTAGAAAAGCTGTCAAAAAATGGATCTCCCGACTCAACACTGTATCTCGGAGAATTGTCGGGAACAGAATCTTCAAAGTTGAACAGATTGTTTTTTCGGAATCCATCGCCTGTGTGAGGTGAGCCGTTTGCATCTGGGACATTAGACCCAAAGAAATATTTCTCGTCGTGCTTCTCAGCATCTGGGTCCTTAGGGTAAAATCGTAATGATGGTAGGTGCACAAAAGAAATTAGATGACCCAAAAATGGAAAAAAAGATCCTGTCATATTTCAAAATTACAATTGGCCACTCCAAGTTTGTATTTACTGAACAAATCCCCTCTCAATAGTGCAATTGGTGAAACAGAAATATATGTCAATGGGATGCTTGTATTTCAGAAGATTGATATTTTCTTTGGCAACTGGTTATTAGGCTATACCTCCTGTCAGGGTAAATATTGTACTTGATTTACTAAACTAATTTATTAAAAGCAAATGAAGTAACAACAAAGATGCACAATGCCAATTTTCCAATTCCCCAAGAAGTCATTAGTTTCCTTTTTCTTTTCTACATATAATTTTGCTAGACAGTGCAAGAGAATGGAGATGTCATAATAGTCGTGGCTATTAAACACAATCAATCCATGAACAATTATCCTCGCATGTCCAAAGTTACCTCTTAAGCAATTGAAATATTCATAAGCAATTTACATATCGTGTAGTAAATGTGATGATAAGTTTGGCACGTCATGAACATATAAGAGCAAGCATACTGCAGACTACTCACCTTAGCATTGAAGCCCCAGACTGAGTCAATATCATCATTGTTGTCAAAACTGCCCCAACTTGGCTCATCAAAGCTTCTGCAGATCAAGGGAAGACATAAAAAAAAGTGGGAGAGCATTTATTTATGTATATAGAAACCAAACACACAAACCTGTGATTTTCAGCATCATCACCAGAGCTTTTTCTGAAATGTTCTCGAGATGGACTACCAGTAGTTTGCCTCCCAGGATTTCCTCGTGAGCTCTTTAGTTCATCCGCACTATACACTGATTCTGCATCGAAGGCACTGGCGAAGAGTTTTTCAGATGTCGTGGCATCATTTGACTCCTGGTCTGGGGAAAAGCTACCAGTTGGGGAAGAATTTTCTCTCTGCTCTGACAGCGATTTCGCATTTTCAGGAATGGTAACATCAAAAGAAAACCCTATACAAAGTAATTTTTTTTTACATGTCACCACAATTCTTTTTTGTTTTCACTATATATATGTACTATCTATGCATGTGTATATAATATACACACTAGTATAATGCCCCTGTGTTGAATTGATAAATTTATGCATAAAAATTTCTAAAAAGTAGAAACAAAAGTTATTATATAAAAAAAAAAAACACCCATATATTACATGGTAATATTTAAATTACATTAGCTTAACACTAGTGTATGCCAGAGGTTTCTCAAACAGAAATAAATTTTCAAACTCGTATAGTAATTAGGATTGATAGATAAATTTAATTAATTATGATTGATAATGATTTTTTTTTCCAATTCGGACGTCTCTGAAAACAACATTATCATTTTATTTAAACAACACTCGTCATTCATTAACCACGAAAATTTTAATCACATTAGTTTTCATATCATATATAGCGCTTATCAGTAATATATGTCAACTAGAGCTGATAAATAAATATATCTCAATTGATGAATATATTTTATTATTTTTCCAAATGAGTAAAGATAATTTAATATTTATTTACAAAATGAGATATAATTATTTTTTTCTCTTATAAAAGCAATATGGATATCAAATCGAATATAAGCAAAATATGATTAGTTTGATATATCATATATGAAAAACATAAAACAAATAAAAAAAATGAGTGCTAAAAGATATTTATATTTTAAATTAGTCGAGTGTTTCACTATTTTAAATGTCCAAAACCTGCATGTATAGAAGTCCATGTCTACATGGCATACTCCCAACCACCATAAATCGGCAAATGGGATTACAACCCATAAAATTGACATATAGGATTCCGGAGCACCAGAAGTTGACACTAAGACTCGATCTCTAAATTTGTATATATGTAGGAATCTAAAATTGAGTTGGAAAACAGAAGAAATAAGTGTGATTGAAAGAGTCAAGGTTTACCCAGATCATCACATATAGTAAGTGCCAAAGACATCTACTTAAGAACAATGATAATAGAGGATCAAGGATGAAAATATATAATGCCGAATAAGAAATGAGAAACCTTCATCCTCAAACTTGTCCCAGTCTTCATCCCATATCGCTGCTACCTCTGGAACTCCAGGTTGCCAACCTTAAGAATTACAAAGTATAGTTATGCATTTTCTTTGTGGAGCATCCAAACACAGAATACACTTGCATGGAAAATGGACTACCAAGTACCAACACAACTACTTCAAAATAGTTTATTCAGAATTAGACCCAAAACAAGGAAATGAGACATGCAGATCCCTTCATACAATTGTTTCTTCTCGTTTGTCCTCTTTGGGGCCATCAAGAATGCAGGTTTCAATTTAATCATCCATTTATCGAAGTAGTAACATAGTCTATCAATGTAAATAGCAAAGATAAACGATAAAAAACAAAACGAAAAAGACGGAGTGTGTTATATCTTCTCAACTCCAGAGAGAGAATGTAAAATAACAACAGGTAATACTGCCAAAATTTACATGATTACCTGGAGGAAGCTCAATTAATGAGGATGACTTGATCTCCACAGAGTGCTTCTTGCCACGATCGCCCAAAGCCTACATTAGTTCCTCAAGATCTGATTGTATACGATCAGCAAGCACCTATACAGACCGGGAACACACAGAATTTCAAGTGGATAGAAGCTTGTAAAACATCAATATGCTACAGCTGTACTGACCTGAAGAATACCATCAGCACTTCCACCTTGTTCCACTTTAGTGATGGCTTGTTGCAACTCCGACTTCTTTGCCTAGAAAATCAACATATTTTGCACTCGGAATCATAAGAATCATAAAAGGTGATACGAGTGCAGCAATAGATTTACACTACAGGAGGATGTAGTTAAGAACATGATGAATATTATGAAATGCAAACAAATCAACACATGGTAAAACATGTTTCATTTTCAAAATTCAAGAATGGCCACAAGAGTTAAATCGTCATGCTCTCCCCTCCACCATAGAATACTGGAATGGACCCCTCGGTCTAAAGGTTAAAAGTGTGTTACCTCGGTCAAGAAAAATACTTTTGCAGATCAAGAAAATAAGAAAATACGCCAAAAATGCAAAAGAAACACGAAAAAACAACAAACCGGAAATAATAAAACATCTTTGGTTGGGGTAATTGTACCTACAAAGGGTCTTAGGGGCATAAGCATTAAGCAGGAATAGATAAGTAGGCAAAAGATGGTTGTGTGGCTCAGGAATAATACGATATTTAGTGTGGACAAGTTACAAAAAGTGGTTAGAACAAGGATAGGAACTTGAAGAAATAAGGTGCTAAATGAAGGCAGGCTCAAAAGTATTCATGTGTAGACAGTGTGCCAATGGTTGGAGGAAGAATGGTTTCCTGTAATTTCAAAAACTAGTCCACTGTTTTTTGGCAAAATACAGTTCACTTCAAAGAGCTGAGCCAGGCATTAATTCAGAAACGAATCTCACCATAAACCCTAATTTATTACAAACTTATGCCAGTAAATTGTGAGTGTTATACATAAATTACCTGGATTTCACGAAATGCAGCTTCTTCAATAGTTAACTTAGAATGAATTTCAGCAACTTGCTTATATTTCTCCTGGTATTTCTTTTCCAGTAACTCGGCCTGGAAATTAAATGGTAATCTCGCTAAGAAAATAATTAAAGTATCTATGTATCATAAGTCATACCCCCAAACACACAATGGAGCTGAATGCAAAAGCAGAATTCTAATCTTCAAAGCATACCTCATTTTTGTCAGCTCTAGCCCTTTCAGTAATTTCATTGAGCCTATATATCGCATATACTTTTATACAAGACCTGAAAGGCAATTTTAAATAAGGGACAGAAGTTTGGAAAACAAAAAGTGCATAATCAATCATGGGTTTGCCTGCACTTATCCACAAGGACATAAAAGATACAGCATTTTACAAGATATTCTTTGAGCTGATAATCTGTCATACCTTGTTTTAAAAATAAGTTTCTGAAGTGTTTGATTATAAGAAAATGCTTTAATGTATAAAATGTTTTAAATGATATACACAAAATAACTTATGACATGCTACAAAATAAGTTGGAGTGTAGATTTTTTTTGGGAGCTTATAAGCGCTTAAAAAGCTTATCTTTGCATCTCATAAGCTATTGTTTTATACAAAAATTAACAAACAAAATTTGTGGGCCTATTTGATCAAACATTGTATGAGATGTTTTTAAGAGCTTATAAAAGCTCTGCCAAACACCCTTGTATATCAACTGTAAATGTAATATGATGAAAAAGAGTGAAGTAAAAAGCTAAATGAAATAAACCATGAATTACGATAATTATAAATGTAGACTATGCAAATCTATGTAATGATGGAAGATAATGAAACAAGATTAGAGTAAACTCACAAGGTCTTGCATTTTTGTTCGATAGAATTCAAGCTTTTCTCTGAAATCCAGAATCAGCTTCTCCTTATCAACCTAGCATTGATCAAAAGAAGTGTGCCATGTTTTACGAACGACGCTACTTCAGTAAAATGCAAGCTAACGAGTTAATGTAATGCTAGCAGCAGCCCGCCCCAAACAAGAGCTGAACCGCATGACATTCAATAAGGTCAAGTAATCAAATACATGACTGGGCTTAATTTCTCAGGAAACAAATCTTCACATAAGAATTATCGGACTTGATAATGTGACATGCCCCTTAACATCCTTACTCAACGTATTACTCTCATTTAACCTATTTATGTCTTTGACTCTTTGCCAGATTTAGCATAAAGGAGTGCCTGAAAAAACCTTTTCACAGGCAACATTCCGTGAAAATAAAAATACAGATTTGAAACATGCAAATATTCAGGCATGCTATACGCTCCATATTTTCCAGTACATTATGCGATAAAATTCAAATAAATAACAAGATAATCTGAAATCCATTTGATTCACAAAGAGCTCAACACTCAACAGTCTCTTGGATGAGGACACCAGATTGAAAAACAAAAGGAAAGATCAGGCAATACCAATTCATTTGTTTCAGTAGCCTCCTGATCCTTAGCATCCAAAGAATTTGCATCACCATTACTAAGTTGATTAGCATAGGAGTTATCTACTGTAGGACCTGGAGCGCTTTTCTGATTGAACTGCATGGATCCATCAGATTGAACAACTATAGGCTGCATTGGAGGCCTTAAACCAGCTGACGTAAAGGGCTCGGAACCATGGAAGCCCTGCTGCGGTCTTGTACCTGAAGGTGAAGGACATAAGTGAAACCACTTACAGCTAACAAAAGTTGAACAGCTGATGAACCAAGTAAATTATTACCAGTAGCGAGACCCCACCCCGCACTTCCATAAGCTGTAGGTGGACCCGCCAAAGACAACAAAGTTTCATCAAGCACGACACTATTGGGCAGCGTAGAGGGAAGCTGGCGTCCTTCTCTGTACTGCACCATTAGATAGAGAGCAATGCAGAACTCCCTCAGGGAAAGCATGCCATCACTATCTTGATCAGATAAATCCCAAACCTGCTTTAAGATCTCTGAGGTGGTCAAAGAAAATAACAGTAAGCATGACATTATCCAAGAATCATATAGATATCTAGTGCACATAAAACAGAAAAAAGTGATCCTTCTAATCCAGATATCATCTAATACTTCCACCTCTTTATTTGGACAGCCAAATCTATAGAAAAACCTCCAAAAATTTTAAACACCAAATTATGCAAACAAAGGGATTTCTCTTATGGATACCTAGGGAATTAAGAGTCGAATATTAAAAATTGATAACGTCCTCCATTACGACAACTTACCAAGCAGCGAAAACAGTGAAGACTAAATAATAAAAAGCAATAACCTGGATGTATGATGCCATTGAGGTGCTTCATGAAATGAAGAATGTATTCGCTGGTTGGAACTAGAGTCAAACACACATGAATTCTCATTACCAGGGAGGGGAGAAATAAGGAGTGGTGACTTCTACTATCATTATCAAAAAAAGCAGTCATCATGCAAAGAAAACTAACTGTTCTGATTATGAGCAGAATCAATCTACCGAGGAACATCAACGGGCAATAAAAACCAGTCACAAGTCAACTCAAACAGTTTGAGAAGGATATGTTACAGATAGTTAAAGGGTAAAGAATTATTAGCACAAGAGATTCTAAGTATAGGAAGCATACATAGAAAGGTATAGGGACGGACACAGCCTTTCCCTTTTACCTCTTGGAAGCCTCCAACTTAAAAAAAGGTTCCGTGCCTGATCGCCAGCAATTTTCCCATCTCGATCAGAATCAACTTCCATAAAAACTTTTACATATTTTTGAATTCCAGCACGTGTCATTTTTTGCCATGGTGCCTGAGTTTAATTGGGAGAGGAACCCCAAAGCCAGCTTGAATCCCAGGAGACAAGACTGAGGAATTCACTTGAGTAGGAGCAGATGGTTTTATAAAAGTACTTTTCAAGGCTTCAAAAGGGTCAGGCTTAGCTGGCGGCTGGGAACTTGGAGTGGCAGGAACAATGTCTGAAGAGATAGGCTGGTTAACCTCAGGTTTTTGTGGCGCAAATGAAACTTTCCATGATGAAGACTGGTTGCCAGAAAACAAATCTGGAGTAGGTCCATTTCCTGAAGTAACCGGTCCTCTAAGATCCTTGGCTGCTGTTGTAGACAATGTTGAAAATAGATCTTGGGAAGCTGAAGAAGCAGGAGAAATAGAGGGATTGAGTCCTCCAACTAAGTTGTTTTGTGTTATTGGTCCAGTGGAAGCGGGATAACTATTCCCACCAAGCCAATCTCTATTTGCGTTTGAAAGACCAGGACCAGCCATGGCACCAGAAATATTGGGACTACTCACAACCTGAGATGGATGTGAAGCAGTAGTAGACATTGATAGAGACGTTCTTATCTGGTTACCTTGAGTTGGGAAAAATTGCTGGTTCACATTTGCACTAGGAGGAATGCGTGGCTGGTTTATACTTGTACTCGTTGGTTGTGCCTGACCAAGTTGCTGGTTGATTGTAGATGCAGGTTGAGATTGTGACGATATCTGGTTAATTGTAATTGCAGGTTGTAACTGTGGGTACTGCTGACTCGTGCCAGAACTTGAAGGTGGGGTTCCACGCAGTTGCAGCTGGTTTGTGCCTACAGATGAAGGCATGGGTTGGGTCATGCCAGTATTTGATTGCACAGCACCAAACTGCGGGTTTGGACTAGGAGTTGAAGGAGGTGGTCCTCTGAACCCATAATTTTGAGGAGATTGCTGTCTAGTAGCACCCATCTGTGGTAAAGGAGAAGCAGCTCCTGGATTTGGCTGTGGCACAGGTGTTGCAGCCATATTTATTTGTGGAGGCGGGATTTTAGCAGAAGCAGGGCCATATAGTGCTGCTTTGACAATATCTGGTATCAATTCTCGCTTGCTTTGAGCAACCGTGACAAGCCTAAGAGCATTATAAAACTCAGGACGACTGAGGAAGCCAGTGTGATTGTGGTCGGCATGCGCCCATATCTGCAACAAACCTAAACAATCAATAACATATACAAACTCATTCATCAACAAAATCAGGATCTTCATTCCAATAAAGCTAAGTGACACACCTAAAAAGACTAGAAAATGAAAAGTACATAAATTTCTTTTTTTTAAAAAAAAGAATAAATGAAAGGGTTTCATTCATGAGAAGGAGATTGAAGTACACTTTTTCCTGGTTGCATGGGAAAGAACTTACAGAGTACCTACAACAAAACTGCTAGGACAATGGACATAATTGGGTCCATTCCATATTTCCATGCCATAAGGAAAATCTGTCTCTAAAGGATGCAACACCACACTCACAGCTTTCTTGAAGACAAACTATAGAGAGCAAGAAAGATATCGAAGGGAATGACTATTGGCGCAATATCATTAGCCACTATCCGTGAATCGGTTGAATCGTAGCACTTTGCAAGAGACTAGAGGTATGTCACTCTCGATCACCATGAATCCTTAAGAACACTTATTTACTCATCTCCTTCTCGAATACAAAATTCCAAACTAAGAAGTTCACTGCGTAACCCCAATAGACGGTTTTGCAAACATGCCAATCACTTTAAACAACTAATAAACAAGAACAATCAGTAAAACCTCAACTCATACATCTACGTAGTACTAAATAGCTAAATTATTTGTACTCGTAAACCAACAGAACATCTCTACATCTAAACAGCTCAAAGTCTTGCAGGCTTGAACCAAAGGCATGGATCACATAAACACAAAAAAGAGAAATTTAGTAGAAAAAGGAGATACAATCAGAAAAAGTAATCAAGGTAAACTGAAAAGATGGAAAATGGAATTAACCTGCGCAAGAACTTGCCTCGGCAAATTGGAACCCTGCAAAAAAGACACAGCTTCAGCTCCACTGATCCTTCCGTCCCGATCCAAATCCGCCTTCTGAAAATACTCCTCGAATTTCTCCATATTTACCCCGCCTGCACTCGCCATTTCTACACTTGTTCAGCCTCAAACTCACAACATTACTCAATCCAATCACGCGGCAAAAGCCAGTAACCTAATATTCTATCAGCATGCCCAACAAATGAAATTCTAGGGCTTCTTTACAGACCAAGAGGTGAATCCGTGGGATATTAAGGTGTGTATTCAATTTCTAACTTTTAGAGACTTTTTAAGACTTTTAGAACAATTATAAGTTTTAGAAATTTTTGAAAAGTTTACATGTATTCAATTGAGATTTTTTTAAAGACTTTTGAAAAACTCAGGGTATTCAATTAAAACTTTCTGAGAGTCTCTATAAGTCACCCTGTATTCAAAAGATGAAGACTCTGTGAGACTTTTTAAATTGTGAGACTTTTAGAGACTTTTCTCTCAAAATTACAAAGAGAGTCCCAACAGAAATCTCATAAATATTGGTGAGATTTTGCTGGACTTATGTGATTCTCTTCACGCTCTATTTTTTTTTTCTTTCTAACACGACTTTATATCTCATATCACTTTCATGCTTTATTATTTTCATCATTTATTTTGATACCTTGTATAATTTTTATTTTCATTACTTATATTTAACGTGATCTTTATTTTATATATTTTTTATTATGGTTATTTTATGTATGTATACCTTTATCCTTTCATTTTGTTATCTTGCGAATTTGATTTTCTAAAGGTTAAATGCTTCCATAGTTTGCACTTGCAAATAATTTATTTGTTCTCTCTTTTTATTTGTTAATGTTTATTTTTTAATATTAATAAAATTATTTTATTTTCTAATAATTTATTTGTTGATATTGAATTATTTTGAAAATTATTTATTACTTTATAAAATACAATTACTGTTTTTCGACAATGTTTGTATATTCCATAGTTCGGCTCGTTGAAGCTCGGATTGATTTGCTCGTTTAATAAATCTAAAAATCCTAAACAATTTGTTAGTGAGTAACTCATTTCGTATAACAATGAGTTGATTCATAAGTTTTTAGAGGATTAATATATAAAATATTTTTTTTTCATTTATTTTTTCTTGATATTATTTATTATATACGTTTATTAATGTTTCATTTCCAAACATAATATTATAACTACAAGTATACAAAAGTCTCAATAAGTTTTAAAAATTTCATTATGAAAGTCTTAAAAAGTCACTAATGAGAATTCTCTGAAAGTCTCAACAAGTCTACCAAAGTCATGAAAGTTTTAAAACGTCTACAAAAGTCACCAAATTTAAAAAGTTTAAAAAGTCCTTAAAAATCTCAATTGAATACAACCCCCTAAGATTCCAATCTAGGATCCAGANATTTTACTTGTTTTCATATTAATTCTCGCTTATATTTTTGCAAAGTTGCAAGGACATTCAATTATGATGTAAGTTGTACCCAAAAAATTTGACCCAAAAAAAAAAGTTGTACCCCAAAGAAAAATAAAAAAAAAAAATTATGATGTAAGTCGCAGGGGAGTACTGATTAAGGTCGTGTATGGAACTTGATTTTGTGTAAGAATCGGCGCTAACGGCCTTGGATCGAACACGATAAAATGTGTAAACCTGCACTGACGACCTTGGTTGACACTTGACACATTTTTTTTTTTTTTTTTGCACTAGACACTTGACACATTAATAAGTGAAAAAACTACACTATCAGCCTCAATTTTTCACGAAGACAGTACTCAGAAACGAGTCTTTTTCTTAAACTTTATTTCATAAAACTTGATGATCCAACATACATACAAAGGTCCTATTTATAATACTATAAACATCATTCAAATTTAAATATTTAAACCTATAATTAATCCTAACCAACATATTTAAAATTTAAAATAAGGCTAACATAATTTATCTTATCTAAATATAAGAAATTAATATAATGCAACTGCCATGCATATCCACAATCTGCCAACTCCCGCTCATATACTTCTCGAAACCGTCCAGACCATCGCGGTCGAGCCCGAATGCTCGGTTTGCATCAAGTACGTAGAGCACGCGTGTTTAAAACACAAAAATCATAAACCGTAGCAAGATATATATAAAAACATGTTCGAGAAGCTCTTTATAACTCAAAACTCTTTCAATTTTTTTTTCAGTCGATAGAAATCACTCTATTGAGCCACACGTCAAAAGTTCAAATGGGGAAATCCCCTACAAACACCGGCAAGAACCAGGGAGAAACATACACATTGTATGATCTGGTCAAAAACTCTTTCAATTGGTTTGCACACAATATATAGTTTGTACTAACAAGAACATGCTTCCTCCTAATCTACTCCTAATCTAGTCAAAACGCCCGGATCCTTTTATTTATATGAGCTCGACTTTAGTTCTATGAGATAGCAACTTTTAATTATTCCAAGTTCTAAAAGTTTAATTCAAGGCATTAAATTTATTATATTATAAGCATTTAATTAAATTGATAAATCCTAAGTAACAAAAATTAATCCTAAGCTTAAGCCAAGGAGGAGTTGTTTGAAATTTTATTCTGAAACCGAAACAGTTTTACCCCAAGTCCCGTTCCATTTAACCTTAGAAGAATGGCCTCAAACTTGGTCATTTTAATCCGAAAACGAGCCCAAGAAATCAGCAAAAGTGTAGTGTAAAGTAAGGAAGAAACCCTTGGCCCAAAGGAAATTTCCGAGGCCCAATAGGCACAATAGCTTAAAAGGACCGATCCCACAATAGCCCAAATAGCCCAAGCCAAGGTACATTAGGGTTTGGTGCTTTGACTTCAAGATTCAAAATTGAATTGGCAATAAATGCCCAACTACCAAGCCTTGCTTTTGGAGACACAAGGACAAGTAAAAAAGGGGAAAAATACAAGTAACTTTGTACTCTTGTCTCCCCATCCCCTAATATAAAAGGAAGACCACACCCATAGTCTTCATTTTCATTCTCCCACAAAAGATATCCTAAGTAAGAAAAGCATCTCAATTAACCTAGTCTTAGAGATAAAATTTGGTCATCTCATTCCATTTCCGAACATTTTTCGGCAAAGTCCAAACGCCCAAACCGAAGCTCCCGCATGAACACGCCTTGCCGAGAGCTCAACCCTAGCCCACCAAGGACCTCAGCAGCTCAGGCGCGCCTGTGTGCCAGCAACCACACGCGAGGACGCCGAGAGGAGTCCGAAGCCGCACGAGTCACCACCATGCCCGAGCAACTTCTATTTCGTTTTTGAGTCCTGAAGAAGGTAGACAATCTTAAACCCCCTCCTCTGGCTTAGACATGATTTATAAAGGTTATAAAAATTAGTAAACCAATAAAAATATAAAAGATTTAAGAAATAAAGAAATTATGCTATTTATTGCTTAATTTTCATATTAAAATTACATGTGAGATAAAAATAAGATCTCAGCTCCTAAAATCATGAAATAATGTGTAGAGGCCGAGGTTTAAATTTTAGGATTTTTGGAGGTTTTTTGCTAGGTGAAATAGAAATCGAGATTTAGACCTAAATCGACAATTTCATGAAGTTTATGTTATGTGCGAGTACTTGCTGAGATCTTTGACCTAAAATTTTTTGTTGAGCCTATGTATAAAATTTGAGAATTTGGAGGTCATTTGCTAGGGTAACTAAAAATCGAGATCTTGACTTAAATCGACTATTTTATGAAATTTAAGTTAAGGATGAGTTCGTGCTGAGATTTTGTGCCTAAAATCATGTAATATTATGTTGAGGCCGAGGTCAAAATTTGAGAATTTTTGGAGGTTGTTTTCTAGGTGAACTAAAACTCGGTATTTTGACCTAAATCGGTAATTTTTGGAAGTAATGTTATGAATGAGTTCTTGTTGAGATTTGCATGTCTAAAATCCTTATAAATGGGGCTAAGTACACGGCTGAAATTATAGCTTGAAATGAATTAGGTTGTTCGGGAGAACTAGAACACTAGTTCGACTCGATTCTTGGTGCCGAGTAAATTTAAGGTATGTGAATAAATTGTCGAGCCATAATGAACCAGAGGCCTTAAACTATTGAAATAAGTTGGTTAAATTTTTTATGCCCTAGATATGTTGCCAAAAAAAGTAAATAAAAATCGAGACCTGTTTGTCCCATTTTTGTTGCTACTTTTGTGGTATTTTGTTTATCTTTCTTTTCCCACTCTAGGTTGTTTTGTAGGTTTTTCCGGTCATTTGAGTCATTTTGTGCGTTTAGTGTTATTTCTGTATTTTTCGTGTTTTTCGTATTTCTTTCTTCCTATTCTCCTGTTTCCGTGTTTTCTCGGTTGGTGTTGGTTTCAGGTATTCGAAACGCTGCTCTAGGATCGTTCAGCTAGTCGTGCGAACCGACATGTGAAGGACAATGTTCGAGCTCGGGCGGAACCCGGGAGTGCACGAGACAGTTGGGGGCTTATAAGTCGACCGGGGGAGGTTAGGCAAGCTGAAACGGGACAAAAAGCCAGTTTTGTTGAGTTAGCGCCGCTAGGGGTCGCTAACGTCGCTAAGGGACCTAGCGCCGCTGCCATATACTAGCGAGCTGAAGAGAAAAGCCGCTGTCCGAGCATTAGCGCCGCTAGCTAGCAGCTAGCGCGGCTAACCCCCCTCCTAGCGCGGCTAACCCCCACCTAGCGCGGCTAACCCCCCCTAGCGCCGCTAACCCCTCTCTAGCGGCGCTAGCTACTGCTTATCAGATTAGTTCGCGATTCTATTATAATTAGGAGTAGGGTTTGTTTTAGGGGACACTCTTAGACTTATTTTTATGCGCGTTTTGCTGAGGAGAAACACCATCTATCATTGTTTTGCTCTTTAGATTCGATTTTAGAGATTAAAAACCTCTATTATCTTGCTTTGGATTTGGATACTATTGGATTGAGTTCAGAATTTTCATTAATCGTAAGTATTTTTCTTCAATTCTTTTGTTGATGATGATGTCTTGGGTTATGAATGTTTGTGTGATCAAATCCAATATGAGTAGCTAAATTCATATGCTAGGGAATAGGAGGATTAATGTTTTGAATTCGTTTGTGATTGTTGGGATTTATTGATCGTTCTATTTGTACAAGTTATGCTTCAAAAGGGTTTTTCAAATATTGAGCCTGTGTATTGAGAATTATTGAAGAGTGACACTTCAATTTCCAATCTACGATTGAATTCGATGTATTCTCGCATGATAATGGTTATTCTTATTGATTAGTCGGTTGACAACCTTCTAGTCTAATCTAATCGACTCTTAGAACCGGAAGGGGAGGAGTCGGTCGAAATAGGCTCGTACAAACTAGGCTTGTTCGTAACTGTATTGCCTAGGAGTTAAATGACTTGTTAATTTTGCCGTTCAAGTTTGTTCTCTTGTTACGAAGAGTTATTGAGGATGAGTACTTGAACGAGCAAATTATTCAAATCACTTAACCGAATGATCACTTGCCCAATTGTCACAACTCGAACCAAAACGGATATCCCCGACTCCCTAGCTCCTTAAATCCTATTTGTTCTTCGTCGTTGCTTACTATTTTCATTTGCTTAATTTGAAGTTGTTCTTCGTAGTTAATAATCAAACCAAATCATTTGAATTAGTATGTCTAGGATCTTTATTTCTTTTATTTGTTTTTGAATAAACGTATAGAATATTCCGGCTAGCCTTCCTCGTGAGACACGACCTGGTGTTTGAATCTTTAGATTCTACTCCGGTTAAAAATTATTACAACAAAATAGCGCCGTTGCCGGGGAGGGTTTAGGACATATTTTGTGCGCTTATTTACCTTATTTTTCGTGTTTCTTTTTGGTTTTGTGTTTTTCTTGTTTTCGGTATTTCTTTTTCTTATTTTATTTTATTTTCTTTACTATTGGTGCTCGTAACCTATTTGTTGCTTGCGTGTATGCGTACCAGGAGTGGACTTATATTATCCCTAATCAACAAGTCGGTTAACGAGAGCTTGAGAGAGCTGATAGAAGAGCTGACCCTCGAATCACACCCAGAAAAGGAGCTTTCCCCCAAGTCATCCGAGGGGAGTAACTCAGACATGGCTGATCAACAACCGCCTCGTAGCATCCTCCGAGATTTGTCCCGACCCATGATCGGGCCGATCACTTCCTGTATCCGGCTGGAGCAAAACGCCCGAAACTATGAGCTGAAGATGGTCCACTACAATCAGCTCCCATCCTTTCACGGGCTCCCCAACGAAGACCCGCTTCACTTTCTTCGGGAGTTCTACAACGTCCTCCAGACGTTCCCACTACACGAGCTAACCGAAGACCAGCTCAAAATGCGGTGTTTTCCAGAAACCTTGAAGGACCGGGCCAAGGCTTGGTTCATGACTCTTGCCCCAGATTCTCTAACAACTTGGGCCGAGGTCTATGCTAAATTCGTTGGGAAATACTATTCCCATCAAAAGACCCAAGATGTCCGATCTCAGATAGTCTCTTTCGCTCAGCTGCCAAACGAGCCTCTTCACGAGGCCTGGGAACGTTTCAAGGATCTACAGAGGCAATGCCCTCACCATAACCTCTCCCCTGGGCTGTTAGCGAATTGCTTCTACAACTCCCTTCATCAGAATTTGCAGTACATGGTGGACAACGCAGCTGGAGGGGATATTGGGGGCAGAACAGCTGAAGAAATGATTGCAATCTACGAGACGATGAGTGCCAACTCGTCTCAGAAGAGTATCAGAGGGAAGCGGTCCTCAGTGAATGAGGTTGGCTCAAGTAATAATGCTATGGCCCAGCAGTTAGCCGAGCTCACGGAGCAGATGCGGCTACTAAATGCTCGAAGTTCCTCGCCAATACAGGCTATGGCCGTGAGTGCTTGTGGAGCATGTGGAGTACAGGGGCACAACTCTGAGGTGTGCCCATCAGCTGTCGAGCCAGGCTATGGAAGCCAAACTACCGAAGTGAATGCAATGCAGGGGTACCAAAACCATCCCGGAAATGACCCCTACTCGAACACATACAACCCTGGGTGGCGAAACCACCCTAATTTTTCATGGTCCAACAATCACTATCAGCAACCACCTCAAACCAAGTTTGTCCCTCAGCAGCAGCAACCTAGGGGGATGTTAAGGCTGCCAGCACCAGAAACCGGACCAACCCAGTCGAGCACAGACGACAAGCTGGATAAAATCCTCAATTTTGTCACAAATCATGATGCCTCCATTAAGCGTCTTGAGACACAAGTGGGCCAGCTAGCCACACGGGTAGGGAGCATCGAGTCGAAACTGGATAAAGGGAAGCTACCGAGCCAACCGGAACACGCAAAATCCGTGACGGTGATAGTGGACGATAATAAGGGCCCGAAGAAGCAAAATGAGAAAGATAAGGCTCCGAAGATATCGCCTACTGAGCCGACTTTGCATAGATCTCTGAACCCCTACAGACCGAAAATCCCATTCCCGAGCCGACTGTTAGAAGAGAAGGACCGCACCATGATTCGGGACCTTCATGCGATGTTGGCTAAGGCCAATGTAGACTTATCTCCTCCCGATGTGTTGAAGAAGATACCGGCTTACGCGAGATTTTCAAGGAAGTGGCAGCTAATAAGCAGAAACTCGGAAACGGTGAAGAAGTGCTCGTGTATGAAGCTGCAAGTGTCTTCCAACAGAACTTGTCGAAAAAAGAGAAGGATCCCGGGGGCTTCGTGATTTCTATGGCCTTCGGGAATGGGGAAGAGACATCAGGAATGCTTGATCTCGGAGCCGGCATTAATCTTATGCCACTCGCGGTTTATAATCGGCTCGGGCTTGGAGATTTGAAGCCCACCAGGATGCGCTTGCAGCTTGCAGACCGTTCGTTCCGTCATCCGGAAGGGATTGTGGAGGATGTGCTCGTCCGTGTGGGGAAGCTGATAGTCCCCGTGGACTTTGTGGTGCTTGATGTGGGGAACGCACAAGAAAACAGTAAGGAGCACGCCATCCTCCTCGGACGACCCTTTATGACGACCACTGACACTGTCATTGATGTGAAGAAGGGAACCGCGTGCATGACCGTATTGGGAGAATCAATTTCAATTTCCGTGCGAGAGACTCAGCCTGATCCGCAAGCAAAATCTGTGGAAGAATGCATGTCCCTTAGGGCGATTGAGCAGTTGACTGAGGAAGCGTGTATGCGAGAGTACACGAAGAGGTTGTTGCAGGACCGTGGCCACATCGAGATGGGACGCCAAACCGACAGCCACACTACCCCTTCCGGGACAAGTTCCAGAGAGCTGCCCCGATCCGAATGGGGCGAAAGATTCGAGTTGACAGAGGCCCGTCGCTGTTTCGGGCCCGACTACCTCCACCCTCCGCCCGCACCACCGGACACACAGTGACTAGTCTAGTCACTGTGCCATGTACGCTTGTATCTTTTCCCTTCTCCTTATTTTTGTTTTTGTTTTGGTTTTTTCTGTCTTTGTGATTGGTTGATTATGTGGGTAGACTTTCCTTGCACTGATGATCGACAATGGGGACATTGTTAGGTTTTAAGTGTGGGGGAGTTTTTGCATGATTATGTGCCTTATGTGGTTGACCAGGTCTAGTTCTTATAGGTTATTTCATTTTCTGCTTTTATTCTAGTGTCTTTTCGTGAGTCAGTTTGTGTGTTTTGCGAGTATGGATTATGGTGAATTTTAAGATTTGTTGATGTTTGTTGACGATGTTGAGGAGATGTGATGATGACCATGACTAGTATGCCTTGACGAACTCGATGTGTCGTTTTGTTGAACATTTATTTACCCTTTGTGAGGTTTGAGCCTTATGTTGTTTCTTGAGAGTCTTTGGTCGAAATTTATGTTGATCAGAACTTGCTTTGAGTTTGTTTTGAAATGAAGTGATTGAAGTTGTGATTTGTGAAAATGATTGAGGCATTTCTTTGACATAGCTCGTTTTAGCCTTTCATTGACCCTTGAACTTATATTTTCACTAGTAACCCGTTGAGCCTTGAACCGTATTTCTTGTCAAT
>BKCP01005350.1:118929-135420 GCA_008636005.1 Striga asiatica | reverse complement strand
AAAAGTAAAAAAAAAAAGAAAAAAAAAAGAAAAAAAAAAGAAAGACATCGAGTACTTAATTTGCATTTCATCTTGAGCGTGTATGAGTGTTGCATGGAGTTTTGATGGGAATGTTTGGTTTCATGTAGATTTTTGATAGGTGGTGGAACATTCGAGTAGTTTATATGCTCGAGGATTTGATTGTTTATTTGTGCCGCTCTATCTTCATTTTTGTCTTCCCTTGTGCAAACTGCTTTGATTGCAACCCTAGAAGACCTCTTGATTTGCACTTCATGATTTTTTTATTGTTTTAGAGTATGAATAGACGATAAGCAAGCTTATGTTGATGCATGATGATCGACCAATTTGAGCGTATCCACTTCATATTTATGAAAGAAACCGAGTGAGGCATATATGTTTGATATTCCCATGCTTGAGCGTCTGTGTTCTTTAAGCGTTGCATTCGCGTTGTAATTGAGGTGTGCTATATTGGTCATTGGAAGTCTTCTCGGCTAAGTTGATTAATTTGAGGCTCGTCTTATTTGAAACTGTTATCCATGCTCGTTTGCTTGTCTTCGTGTCTTTTCTTTTCTTTTTGTTCGGGACGAACAAAGGTTTTAGTGTGGGGGAGTTGTTTGTCCCATTTTTGTTGCTACTTTTGTGGTATTTTGTTTATCTTTCTTTTCCCACTCTAGGTTGTTTTGTAGGTATTTCCGGTCTTTTGAGTCATTTTGTGCGTTTAGTGTTATTTCTGTATTTTTCGTGTTTTTCGTATTTCTTTCTTCCTATTCTCCTGTTTCTGTGTTTTCTCGGTTGGTGTTGGTTTCAGGTATTCGAAATGCTCTAGGATCGTTCAGCTAGTCGTGCGGACCAACATGTGAAGGACAATGTTCGAGCTCGGGCGGAACCCGGGAGTGCACGAGACAGTTGGGGGCTTATAAGTCGACCGGGGGAGGTTAGGCGAGCTGAAATGGGACAAAAAGCCAGTTTTGTTGAGTTAGCGCCGCTAGGGGTCGCTAACGCCGCTAAGGGACCTAGCGCCGCTGCCATATACTAGCGAGCTGAAGAGAAAAGCCGCTGTCCGAGCATTAGCACCGCTAGCTAGCAGCTAGTGCGGCTAACCTCCCCCTAGCGCGGCTAACCCCCACCTAGCGCGGCTAACCCCCCCTAGCGCCGCTAACCCCTCTCTAGCGGCGCTAGCTACTGCTTATCAGATTAGTTCGCGATTCTATTATAATTAGGAGTAGGGTTTGTTTTAGGGGACACTCTTAGACTTATTATTATACGCGTTTTGCTGAGGAGAAACACCATCTATCATAATTTTGCTCTTTGGATTCGATTTTAGAGATTAAAAACCTCTATTATCTTGCTTTGGATTTGGATACTATTGGATTGAGTTCAGAATTTTCATTAATCGTAAGTATTTTTCTTCAATTCTTTCATTGATGATGATGTCTTGGGTTATGAATGTTTGTGTGATCAAATCCAATATGAGTAGCTAAATTCATATGCTAGGGAATAGGGGATTAATGTTTTGAATTCGTTTGTGATTGTTGGGATTTATTGATCGTTCTATTTGTACGAGTTATGCTTCAAAAGGGTTTTTTAAATATTGAGCATGAGTATTGAGAATTATTGAAGAGTGACACTTCAATTTCCAATCTACGATTGAATTCGATGTATTCTCGCATGATAATGGTTATTCTTATTGATTAGTCGGTTGACAACCTTCTAGTCTAATCTAATCGACTCTTAGAACCGGAAGGGGAGGAGTCGGTCGAAATAGGCTCGTACAAACTAGGCTTGTTCGTAACTGTATTGCCTAGGAGTTAAATGACTTGTTAATTTTGCCGTTCAAGTTTGTTCTCTTGTTACGAAGAGTTATTGAGGATGAGTACTTGAACGAGCAAATTATTCAAATCACTTAACCGAATGATCACTTGCCCAATTGTCACAACTCGAACCAAAACGGATATCCCCGACTCCCTAGCTCCTTAAATTCTATTTGTTCTTCGTCGTTGCTTACTATTTTCATTTGCTTAATTTGAAGTTGTTTTTCGTAGTTAATAATCAAACCAAATCATTTGAATTAGTATGTCTAGGATCTTTATTTCTTTTATTTGTTTTTGAATAAACGTATAGAATATTCCGGCTAGCCTTCCTCGTGAGACACGACCCGGTGTTCGAATCTTTATATTCTACTCCGGTTAAAAATTATTACAACAAGACCTAAATTAAGAAAAATCGAGCCTAGGCCACTTAAAAATTAAGTCGAGTTACCTCGAACCCAAGTAGCCTAATTGGACTCTAGACATCCTAAGGAACAAAGTGAGATATGGTTTGCCAGAATAAGTCGCCGACCAAGGCCGCTTAGCGCGCGCATCGTCGAGGTTGCAGCAGCCTCGCGGCGCGCAGTCGTGATGCGGATGTGGTCATTGACCCCGGCGAACCCGAGGACGAGAACCACGATGGCCTCGAGAGATGGCGAGAGGTTAGGCGAGAAAGGGCATGGGCACGGGCTAGGAGGGTGTGCGCACGCACTAAGGCGCGTGTACCGACGGGACGCGGCAACCGAGCCGCGAGGCATGCGAGCCTAGGCCGGGTGAAGAAGAGGTGCGCGACGAGTAGTGCGCACGAGCACGAGGCATGGGCCGACGACGAGAGTAAGGCAATCGTGCCCGGGAAGGTGGGTGATTGGTGCAAGGCGTGCGCAAGAGAGCGACGCGCACGACGAATGCGGGCGAAGGCCAATGGTGCACGAGGGGAGGATGTAGGGTGGACAACGTGCCTGGGACGTGGCTGCGATGGAGCGGACACGCGAGTGGATTGGGTCGAGGCGATGGGCCCGATAGGCGGGTGCGAGTGGACGGAAGCCACGCGCGAGGCGTTGGTCGAGTGGGTCGACGAGGGCGATGAAGTGGTCGTGCGCGACACACGCGCACGTGGCTGGGACGCGACCAACGTGATGGACGAGCGAGGAAGTGAGGCCGTGCGAGCGGGAGTGCGGGGCACTCGCGCGAGGGACCGGTACGCGCAGAGTGAGGGGCAAGGTCACGCAGCGCGCGACAAGGGAGACGCGTGGGAGGCGCGCGCGCGCGTTACCGTGCACGAGGAGGATTAGGCATGGCAAGGCGGCGCGCGACACGGCTAGGGTTTGGGCGCGCGAAGACTTGCCGAACAAGCAAGGGATATGGACGTGATTTACTTAGCTTAGTTAGGAGTCATAGTTTGGTTAGGAATCCAAATAAAGGGCATGTGCCTATTAGTTTCCTATTAGTCTTTTAATTGTTTGGTAAGTCCATATTCCCTAGATATTTAGTTGCCTTAGGATTTATTTATTTACTTGCATTAGGAGTTCTATTTAGACTAGGATTAGAATTATTTTGGGATCTATAAATACCATGTACTCTCATAATTTCGAATATGTTGATGAGTGAAGAGAAAAGAGTCGAACATTGTGTTCAAAGTTCTCGTGTGTTTTCTCCTGTGAGTTTACATAGAGTTCGTGAATGGAATAGGACCAACATCCGAGTTTCTTCACAGTGATAGAAATATGACCAACATCCGAGTTTCGTCACACCTATCGCGAAGTACGAAGGCGTCGGCGCGGGTTTTGAGCAAGTCGAGCTAGACGTAACACACGATCCTTCATCATTGGTGCTTTCATTGAGAGTGATTGATCGTGTGTTGGGTTGAACTTTTTCTTCCCCATTCTATTTTCTTTTGTTTCGAATTTTTTCGAGAGTATCAAAAAAAAAAAAAAAGAGGGAGAGTCGAGTCATGATGACACATAAAGAGAGGATCGAAGCCTTGGAGGAGAGTGTGAAGTCCATCGGCAATGGCCAACACCTTGTCAATGAGAATTTCGCTAAACTCGAGCTCATGGTGCATGATCTGGCCGGGCAACACACGCGCATGACACGCCGACCGCGAAGGAGCCACACCTCGCGATCGACCGCGGCATCGAGTAGCCCCCGGACCGACCACGACGACGACGACGGACGATCACGGAGGACCCGCGCATCACGCGCGATGCACCACCACGACGACCGAGGCTATGCACGACCAAAGCTCACGATGCCTACATTTACGGGGATCGATCCGGACGCTTGGTTAAATCGAGCCATGCAATTTTTCGAGATCAACGAGGTGCACAAGTCCGAGCGAGTCAAGATTGCCGCTTATCATCTCGATGGTGAAGCAAACACATGGTGGCAATGGATGTCACATGTGTACAAGACCAAGGGCGAGGAAATTCGGTGGAGAGATTTCGAGAAAGAGTTGGTCACACGATTTGGCACGAGTGACTACTACGACTATGACGAGGCGCTCTCCCGGATTCGTCAAAACGGTAGCCTCCGAGACTACCAAAAAGAGTTTGAGCGCATTGCAAGTCGGGTGCGAGATTGGCCCGAGAGCGCATTGGTAGGCGCATTCATTGGAGGACTTAAGGCCGAGCTAGCGGCTGAGGTGCGATTGGATAGGCCGCGTACAACTCGGGCGGCAATAGAGTCAGCACGGCTACGCGACGACCATTTGGTCGCGATGCGCAAGGCCAGCAAGGGTGAGGGATGCACGGACCAGCGGCGCACAAGTACCGCGACCGACGAGACGCCCACACGGGTCGAGTCCAAGCCAACCGAAGATGGCACGCGAACCACGAGCCATATGCGACGGCTTACGACCGAGGAGATCCAGCGAAGGCGTGAGAGAGGCTTATGCTTCACTTGCAATGAGAAGTTCACACCGGGCCATAGATGTGCTGGAAAGCAAGTATTCTTGCTGGAGTTCGATGAGGAAGAGCCGGAACGTGAGGAGTACGAACATGTGGAGCGAAAGGAGACCTTGCTACATGTGATCAACAGCAAGAAAAGGGATGTTGAGAGAGGTCCAAGGATGATACGGTTCACTGCAATAGTACAAGGCGAAGAGCTTGAAGTACTAGTGGACAGCGGTTCAACGCTGAACTTCATAGACAAGGAGCTGTCCAAAGGATTAAAGACGCCAGTGACGAACATAAAGCAATTTGGAGTGAAGGTTGCCAACGGAGATGAACTAAGGAGTTCCGAGCTATACAAAGGAGTTCCCATATTTGCGCAAGGATTTGACTTAAAGGCTGATCTTTATGCCTTACCTTTGACGGGACCAGACATAGTACTTGGAGTTCAATGGCTCGAGACATTGGGATCTGTCACGACCAACTACAAGAAGGGCACTATGACATTTGGACGTGCCCACAAGCGAATTAGGCTGCTAACCGAGGACCCAGGAGAAGAGCCCGAGGAACTTGACGAGATCAATTACTTTATCCTTGAGGACAAGGAAAGTCTCGAAGAGGGCGGGAATGATGCGGATGTGGTCATTGACCCTGGCGAACCCGAGGACGAGAACCACGATGGCCTCGAGAGATGGCGAGAGGTTAGGCGAGAAAGGGCTTGGGCACGGGCTAGGAGGGTGTGCGCACGCACTAAGGCGCGTGTACCGACGGGACGCGGCAACCGAGCCGCGAGGCGTGCGAGCCTAGGCCGGGTGAAGAAGTGGTGCGCGACGAGTAGTGCGCACGAGCACGAGGCATGGGCCGACGATGAGAGTGAGGCGATCGTGCCCGGGAAGGTGGGTGATTGGTGCAAGGCGTGCGCAAGAGAGCGACGCGCACGACGAATGCGGGCGAAGGCCAATGGTGCACGAGGGGAGGATGTAGGGTGGACAGCGTGCACGGGACGTGGCTGCGATGGAGCGGACACGCGAGTGGATTGGGTCGAGGCGATGGGCCCGATAGGCGAGTGCGAGTGGACAGAACCCACGCGCGAGGCGTTGGTCGAGTGGGTCGACGAGGGCGATGAAGTGGTCGTGCACGACACACGCGCACGTGGCTGGGACGCGACCAACGCGATAGATGAGCGAGGGAGTGAGGCCGTGCGAGCGGGAGTGCGGGGCACTCGCGCGAGGGACCGGTACGCGCAGAGTGAGGGGCAAGGTCACACAGCGCGCGACAAGGGAGACGCGTGGGAGGTGCGCGCGCGCGTTACCGCGCGCGAGGAGGATTAGGCATGGCAAGGCGGCGCGCGACACGGCTAGGGTTTGGGCGCGCGAAGACTTGCCGAACAAGCAAGGGATATGGACGTGATTTACTTAGCTTAGTTAGGAGTCATAGTTTGGTTAGGAATCCAAATAAAGGGCATGTGCCTATTAGTTTCCTATTAGTCTTTTAATTGTTTGGTAAGTCCATATTCCCTAGATATTTAGTTGCCTTAGGATTTATTTATTTACTTGCATTAGGAGTTCTATTTAGACTAGGATTAGAATTATTTTGGGATCTATAAATACCATGTACTCTCATAATTTCGAATATGTTGATGAGTGAAGAGAAAAGAGTCGAACATTGTGTTCAAAGTTCTCGTGTGTTTTCTCCTGTGAGTTTACATAGAGTTCGTGAATGGAATAGGACCAACATCCGAGTTTCTTCACAGTGATAGAAATATGACCAACATCCGAGTTTCGTCACACCTATCGCGAAGTACGAAGGCGTCGGCGCGGGTTTTGAGCAAGTCGAGCTAGACGTAACACACGATCCTTCATCATTGGTGCTTTCATTGAGAGTGATTGATCGTGTGTTGGGTTGAACTTTTTCTTCCCCATTCTATTTTCTTTTGTTTCGAATTTTTTCGAGAGTATCAAAAAAAAAAAAAAAGAGGGAGAGTCGAGTCATGATGACACATAAAGAGAGGATCGAAGCCTTGGAGGAGAGTGTGAAGTCCATCGGCAATGGCCAACACCTTGTCAATGAGAATTTCGCTAAACTCGAGCTCATGGTGCATGATCTGGCCGGGCAACACACGCGCATGACACGCCGACCGCGAAGGAGCCACACCTCGCGATCGACCGCGGCATCGAGTAGCCCCCGGACCGACCACGACGACGACGACGGACGATCACGGAGGACCCGCGCATCACGCGCGATGCACCACCACGACGACCGAGGCTATGCACGACCAAAGCTCACGATGCCTACATTTACGGGGATCGATCCGGACGCTTGGTTAAATCGAGCCATGCAATTTTTCGAGATCAACGAGGTGCACAAGTCCGAGCGAGTCAAGATTGCCGCTTATCATCTCGATGGTGAAGCAAACACATGGTGGCAATGGATGTCACATGTGTACAAGACCAAGGGCGAGGAAATTCGGTGGAGAGATTTCGAGAAAGAGTTGGTCACACGATTTGGCACGAGTGACTACTACGACTATGACGAGGCGCTCTCCCGGATTCGTCAAAACGGTAGCCTCCGAGACTACCAAAAAGAGTTTGAGCGCATTGCAAGTCGGGTGCGAGATTGGCCCGAGAGCGCATTGGTAGGCGCATTCATTGGAGGACTTAAGGCCGAGCTAGCGGCTGAGGTGCGATTGGATAGGCCGCGTACAACTCGGGCGGCAATAGAGTCAGCACGGCTACGCGACGACCATTTGGTCGCGATGCGCAAGGCCAGCAAGGGTGAGGGATGCACGGACCAGCGGCGCACAAGTACCGCGACCGACGAGACGCCCACACGGGTCGAGTCCAAGCCAACCGAAGATGGCACGCGAACCACGAGCCATATGCGACGGCTTACGACCGAGGAGATCCAGCGAAGGCGTGAGAGAGGCTTATGCTTCACTTGCAATGAGAAGTTCACACCGGGCCATAGATGTGCTGGAAAGCAAGTATTCTTGCTGGAGTTCGATGAGGAAGAGCCGGAACGTGAGGAGTACGAACATGTGGAGCGAAAGGAGACCTTGCTACATGTGATCAACAACAAGAAAAGGGATGTTGAGAGAGGTCCAAGGATGATACGGTTCACTGCAATAGTACAAGGCGAAGAGCTTGAAGTACTAGTGGACAGCGGTTCAACGCTGAACTTCATAGACAAGGAGCTGTCCAAAGGATTAAAGACGCCAGTGACGAACATAAAGCAATTTGGAGTGAAGGTTGCCAACGGAGATGAACTAAGGAGTTCCGAGCTATACAAAGGAGTTCCCATATTTGCGCAAGGATTTGACTTAAAGGCTGATCTTTATGCCTTACCTTTGACGGGACCAGACATAGTACTTGGAGTTCAATGGCTCGAGACATTGGGATCTGTCACGACCAACTACAAGAAGGGCACTATGACATTTGGACGTGCCCACAAGCGAATTAGGCTGCTAACCGAGGACCCAGGAGAAGAGCCCGAGGAACTTGACGAGATCAATTACTTTATCCTTGAGGACAAGGAAAGTCTCGAAGAGGGCGGGAATGATGCGGATGTGGTCATTGACCCTGGCGAACCCGAGGACGAGAACCACGATGGCCTCGAGAGATGACGAGAGGTTAGGCGAGAAAGGGCTTGGGCACGGGCTAGGAGGGTGTGCGCACGCACTAAGGCGCGTGTACCGACGGGACGCGGCAACCGAGCCGCGAGGCGTGCGAGCCTAGGCCGGGTGAAGAAGTGGTGCGCGACGAGTAGTGCGCACGAGCACGAGGCATGGGCCGACGATGAGAGTGAGGCGATCGTGCCCGGGAAGGTGGGTGATTGGTGCAAGGCGTGCGCATGAGAGCGACGCGCACGACGAATGCGGGCGAAGGCCAATGGTGCACGAGGGGAGGATGTAGGGTGGACAGCGTGCACGGGACGTGGCTGCGATGGAGCGGACACGCGAGTGGATTGGGTCGAGGCGATGGGCCCGATAGGCGAGTGCGAGTGGACAGAACCCACGCGCGAGGCGTTGGTCGAGTGGGTCGACGAGGGCGATGAAGTGGTCGTGCGCGACACACGCGCACGTGGCTGGGACGCGACCAACGCGATAGACGAGCGAGGGAGTGAGGCCGTGCGAGCGGGAGTGCGGGGCACTCGCGCGAGGGACCGGCACGCGTGGAGTGAGGGGCAAGGTCACGTAGCGCGCGACAAGGGAGACGCGTGGGAGGCGCGCGCATGCGTTACTGCGCACGAGGAGGATTAAGCATGGCAAGGCGGCGCGCGACACGGCTAGGGTTTGGGCGCGCGAAGACTTGCCGAACAAGCAAGGGATATGGACGTGATTTACTTAGCTTAGTAAGGAGTCATAGTTTGGTTAGGAATCCAAATAAAGGGCATGTGCCTATTAGTTTCCTATTAGTCTTTTAATTGTTTGGTAAGTCCATATTCCCTAGATATTTAGTTGCCTTAGGATTTATTTATTTACTTGCATTAGGAGTTCTATTTAGACTAGAATTAGAATTATTTTGGGATCTATAAATACCATGTACTCTCATAATTTCGAATATGTTGATGAGTGAATAGAAAAGAGTCGAACATTGTGTTCAAAGTTCTCGTGTGTTTTCTCCTGTGAGTTTACATAGAGTTCGTGAATGGAATAGGACCAACATCCGAGTTTCTTCACAGTGATAGAAATATGACCAACATCCGAGTTTCGTCACACCTATCGCGAAGTACGAAGGCGTCGGCGCGCGTATTAGCAACCTATTGCGAAAGGACCAAGGCGTCGGCGCGGGTTTTGAGCAAGTCGAGCTAGACGTAACACATGATCCTTCATCAAGTCGTCGCTGTCCCAGCGTGCGTCATCTACAGTGTGCATCATCGCGCGCGACTCTCTGTCCGCACGCTCGCCAACGTCGCTTGGAGTCATCCGCAACGCGCGCGCCCCTGTCCGCAGTCGTGTTGTCGCCTAGCCATCCGAGAGAGTGCCCCTTCTCTGAGACCAACTGAGTCGCGCCCTTGCGCCCTGCTCAGTGCCCCTACACCTAATGCTCAGCGCCTTGCCAACCGCCAGCCGTGTCTTGCGTCTTGGTCTGCGTGATGAAGGATCGTGTGTTACGTCTAGCTTGACTTGCTCGAAACCCGCGCCGACGCCTTGGTCCCTTCGCAATAGGTTGCTAATACGCGCGCCAACGCCTTCGTACTTCGCGATAGGTGTGACGAAACTCGGATGTTGGTCCTATTTCTATCACTGTGAAGAAACTCAGATGTTGGTCCTATTCCTTTCACGAACTCTATGTAAACTCATAGGAGAAAACACACGAGAACTTTGAACACAATGTTCGACTCTTTTCTATTCACTCATCAACATATTCGAAATTATGAGAGTACATGGGTATTTATAGATCCTAAAATAATTCTAATCCTAGTCTAAATAGAACTCCTAATGCAAGTAAATAAATAAATCCTAAGGCAACTAAATATCTAGGGAATATGGACTTACCAAACAATTAAAAGACTAATAGGAAACTAATAGGCACATGCCTTTTATTTGGATTCCTAACCAAACTAAGACTCCTAACTAAGCTATGAAAATCTCGTCCATATCCATTGCTTGCACCCCAAGTCGCGCGCGCACCAAAACCCTAGCCGTCCGTGATGCGCCACCTCGCCTTGCCTATTCCTCCTCGCGCGCGGTAACGCACGCGCGCCTTTCGCACCGCCCGCTAGTCCTGGTCGCGCAAAGCATCGCTCGCGTCCTTCCCTCACACGCGCGTCCTTCCCGCGTTTCATCTTCGCGTCCCAGCACCCGTGCGTGTTCGTCCTTCGCGCGAGTGTCGCGCACGCCCGCTCGCTCGGCGTCCTTCTCTCGCTCGTCCATCGCTTCCCGCGCGTCCTTGCCACTTGTGCGGTTCTCGCGCACGCTCGCTTCGTCACCCTCATCATCCCACTCGACCAACGCCTCGCGCGTGGCTTCCGTCCTCGCGCCCCGCTCGCACCCACCTATCGGGCCCATTGCCTCGACCCAATCCACTCGCGTGTCCGCCCCATCGCAGCCACGCCCCGTGCACGCTGTCCACCCTGCAACCACCCCCCGTGCACCGTTGGCCTTAGCTCGCATTCGTCGTGCGCGTCGCTCCCTTGCGCACGCCTTGCACTAATCACCACCTTCCCGGGTACAATCTTCTCACTCTCGTCGTCGGCCCATGCCTCGTGCTCGTGCGCACTACTCGTCGTGCACCTCTTCTTCACCCGGCCTAGGCTCGCACGCCTCGCGGCTCGGTTGCCGCGTCCCGTCGGTTTACGCGCCTTAGTGCGTGCGCACACCCTCCTAGCCCGTGCCCAAGCCCTTTCTCGCCTAACCTCTCGCCATCTCTCGAGGCCATCGTGGTTCTCGTCCTCGGGTTCGTCGGGGTCAATGACCACATCCGCATCATTCCCGCCCTCTTCGAGAATTTCCTTGTCCTCAAGGATAAAGTAATTGATCTCGTCAAGTTCCTCGGTTTCTTCTCCTGGATCCTTGGTTAGCAGCCTAATTCGCTTGTGGGCTCATCCAAATGTCATAGTGCCCTTCTTGTAGTTGGTCGTGACAGATCCCAATGTCTCAAGCCATTGAACTCCAAGTACTATGTCTGGTCCCGTCAAAGGTAAGGCATAAAGATCAGCCTTTAAGTCAAATCCTTGCGCAAATATGGGAACTCCTTTGTATAGCTCGGAACTCCTTAGTTCATCTCCGTTGGCAACCTTCACTCCAAATTGCTTTATGTTCGTCAATGGCGTCTTTAATCCTTTGGACAACTCCTTGTCTATGAAGTTCAGCGTTGAACCACTGTCCACTAGTACTTCAAGCTCTTCGCCTTGTACTATTGCAGTGAACCGTATCATCCTTGGACCTCTCTCAGCATCCGTTTTCTTGCTGTTGATCACATGTAGCAAGGTCTCCTTTCGCTCCACATGTTCGTACTCCTCACGTTCCGGCTCTTCCTCATCGAACTCCAGCAAGAATACTTGCTTTCCAGCACATCTATGGCCCGGTGTGAACTTCTCATTGCAAGTGAAGCATAAGCCTCTCTCACGCCTTCGCTGGATCTCCTCGGTCGTAAGCCGTCGCATATGGCTCGTGGTTCGCGTGCCATCTTCGGTTGGCTTGGACTCGACCCGTGTGGGCGTCTCGTCGGTCGCGGTACTTGTGCGCCGCTGGTCCGTGCGTCCCTCACCCTTGCTGGCCTTGCGCATCGCGACCAAATGGTCGTCGCGTAGCCGTGCTGACTCTATTGCCGCCCGAGTTGTACGCGGCCTATCCAATCGCACCTCAGCCGCTAGCTCGGCCTTAAGTCCTCTAATGAATGCGCCTACCAATGCGCTCTCGGGCCAATCTCGCACCCGACTTGCAATGCCCTCAAACTCTTTTTGGTAGTCTCGGAGGCTACCGTCTTGACGAATCCGGGAGAGCGCCTCGTCATAGTCGTAGTAGTCACTCGTGCCAAATCGTGTGACCAACTCTTTCTCGAAATCTCTCCACCGAATTTCCTCGCCCTTGGTCTTGTACACATGTGACATCCATTGCCACCATGTGTTCGCTTCACCATCGAGATGATAAGCGGCGATCTTGACTCGCTCGGACTTGTGCACCTCGTTGATCTCGAAAAATTGCATGGCTCGATTTAACCAAGCGTCCGGATCGGTCCCCGTAAACGTAGGCATCGTGAGCTGTCGTCGTGGTAGTGTATCGCGCGTGATGCGCGGGTCCTCCGTGATCGTTCGTCGTCGTCGTCGTGGTCGGTCCCGGGGCTACTCGACGCCGCGGTCGATCGCGAGGTGTGGCTCCTTCGCGGTCGGCGTGTCATGTGCGTGAGTTGCCCGGCCAGATCATGCATAATGAGCTCTAGTTTAGCGAAATTCTCATTGACAAGGTGTTGGCCATTGCCGATGGACTTCAAACTCTACTCCAAGGCTTCGATCCTCTCTTTATGTGTCATCATGACTCGACTCTCCCTCTTTTTTTTTTTTTTTTTCTTTTTTTTTCTTTTTTTTGATACTCTCGAAAAATTTCGAAACAAAAGAAAATAGAATGGGGAAGAAAAAGTTCAACCCAACACACGATCAATCACTCTCAATGAAAGCACCAATGATGAAGGATCGTGTGTTACGTCTAGCTCGACTTGCTCGAAACCCGCGCCGACGCCTTGGTCCCTTCGCAATAGGTTGCTAATACGCGCGCCGACGCCTTCGTACTTCGCGATAGGTGTGACGAAACTCGGATGTTGGTCCTATTTCTATCACTGTGAAGAAACTCGGATGTTGGTCCTATTCCATTCACGAACTCTATGTAAACTCACAGGAGAAAACACACGAGAACTTTGAACACAATGTTCGACTCTTCTCTATTCACTCATCAACATATACGAAATTATGAGAGTACATGGGTATTTATAGATCCCAAAATAATTCTAATCCTAGTCTAAATAGAACTCCTAATGCAAGTAAATAAATAAATCCTAAGGCAACTAAATATCTAGGGAATATGGACTTACCAAACAATTAAAAGTCTAATAGGAAACTAATAGGCACATGCCTTTTATTTGGATTCCTAACCAAACTATGACTCCTAACTAAGCTATGAAAATCTCGTCCATATCCATTGCTTTCACCCCAAGTCGCGCGCGCACCAAAACCCTAGCCGTCCGTGATGCGCCGCCTCGCCTTGCCTATTCCTCCTCGCGCGCGGTAACGCGCGCGCGCCTTTCGCACCGCCCGCTAGTCCTGGTCGCGCAAGGCATCGCTAGCGTCCCTCCCTCATGCGCGCGTACTTCCCGCGTTTTGTCTTCGCGTCCCAGCGCCCGTGCGTGTTCGTCTTTCGCGCGAGTGTCGCGCACGCCCGCTTGCTCTGCGTCCTTCTCTCGCTCGTCCATCGCTTTCCGCGCGTCCTTGCCACTTGCGTGGTTCTCGCGCACGCTCGCTTCGTCACCCTCATCATCCCACTCGACCAACGCCTCGCGCGTGGCTTTCGTCCTCGCGCCCCACTCGCACCTGCCTATCGGGCCCATTGCCTCGACCCAATCCACTCGCGTGTCCGCCCCATCGCAGCCACGCCCCGTGCACGCTGTCCACCCTGCAACCACCTCCCGTGCACCGTTGGCCTTAGCTCGCATTCGTCGTGCGCGTCGCTCCCTTGCGCACGCCTTGCACCAATCACCCACCTTCCCGGGTACAATCTTCTCACTCTCGTCGTCGGCCCATGCCTCGGGCTCGTGCGCACTACTCGTCGCGCACCTCTTCTTCACCCGGCCTAGGCTCGCACGCCTCGCGGCTCGGTTGCCGCGTCCCGTCGGTTTACGCGCCTTAGTGCGTGCGCACACCCTCCTAGCCCGTGCCCAAGCCCTTTCTCGCCTAACCTCTCGCCATCTCTCGAGGCCATCGTGGTTCTCGTCCTCGGGTTCATCGGGGTCAATGACCACATCCGCATTACCGCGCCCCAGCGCCCTGCCAGCGGCTGTCCGAGCGCGCCCATGCGCCAATGACCCGTGACATTCCCTGCAGCCTACCCGTGTACCAGCGAGGCCGGAACCCAGAGGGGTCTGTGCATGCCGAGAGTTGTCGTGCCCAACCAACCTTGCGCGATTGAGCCGGGCTGCACTGGACTAGAGAGCGATCGGCCGGTTCACCAGTGAGCCGTCGGTCCAGTCGACGAACTTATCCAAGCCAGTGTCTGGGAGGTTTCAGAAATTTCGATTCGAGCAAGTCGAGACTTAAGCATTTTTCGAGCCGAGTCAGTCCAAGTTTAAACCAGAAAAACAGTTTCGGACTTAGAAAAAAAAATATTATTATCCGAGAAAACTAGACAGCCTCAAGATATAAATTAAGTAACTTAGCACGTTAATTAAATTATCCTCGCCAAACCATTGAGAGCTAAGTTAAGAAAATAAGATAAAGATAAATTTTAGCTGAACGAGAGAACAGTTAAGTACGAACAGTAAGTCAAGAGAATCTAAAATTTATTAATTAAGATACTTAATAAATTTTGAGATATTTCATAGCTAAGTATCTTAAGTTAAGCAAAAGACTTAGAAATATGTTGCTTAAATATTTTTGTAGCTTAAGAAGAGTTGAGCCTCCGCCAGCTACGATCATTTTTTAACACTTGCATTATCAGCCTATCAGGTGGGGACCCCGTACTGGGCATTACATTGCCTATAATCACTTATCTTGTCTGAGGTATGTGTGTAAGTAGATTGTGACCTGGATGGATGAAAGTATTGTTAGAGGTATGCTGTAAAAGCTCGTTTTGCAGATTTTAGCAATTCCATTTTGATCTGCCAATTGTGTTTTAGTCAAAGTATTTATGTTTGCAGTTTATTTATTTATGCAATCATAACTCTTTTATTTTACATTGTAGATAGTATGGTTCGTCGCGTCGAACAGAAAGATCATACTGTCGGTTCCTTGTAAAATAGAAATCAATAGTTCACAGTTTAGACAGGCAGTGAGACCCCTGTTGGAAAAATACTGCAGTGTAGTCTTGATTCAGTTGATCTTTGACTGAAGGATTGCACTAGTACTTATGTTAAGTATTGAACGGGACCACGGAAGGATAAGATTTACTGATCGCGGTTATAATCTAGACCTTCAGTAATTGATGCATACTCTTAAGCTGTAAGATAATATAAAACAGGCATATATATATATATATATATATATATATATATATATATATATGTATATTCATTACTTGTTTATTTGATTTACAAAGGGTGATTCCTATTCTGTTAGGATGACATACTCGGTATTTTGGTAAATGAGGGTGTTTATATGATGCGCTGTTATAAATTATTTACGGTCACTATGTCCCGGTTCGCCGGGTTGATGACGTCCCTGAAATGAGCTCATGAAGGAATATTATGTCAAGTCCTGCAGGCAGATGTGTATCCGACATAATGATTAATGATATGAGTGGTACTAGTTTCGGAAATGGATAAGAAGTTGATTCATTATTTTGTCAGTAATTTAATAATCAACGGACATTATATCTTAAACATAGGGAGATAAATCGATCAATTAAATTAATATTAATTTATTAAATGGAGACGAATTAATTATAATATGGAGCTAAATGGGTAGAGCAATAATATTACTCCAGTGGACTATTTTATTATTTAATTCTATTTAGATTAAGGAATTAATTTTATTCCATGATTAATATGTCATTAGGAGAGGAATACTCTTTTTAGAATATTACCTAGGGTTAGGAGACTAAAGAGTCTTCTAGAAGGTAATTAGTAGTAGTAGTAATTCTATTCTAGATTGGAAAAGTATATGGAGTAGAATTAAGATTCCTTAGCCTAATGGGATAAGCTCATATTTAGCACCTCCTTTGGGTCTCTATTGTAGCCTATAAATACACTAGGTCCCCTAGCCTCTTAAGATGATGAGAGTCACGAGTTTCCACACGCCTAAGGCTGGTAATACACGCCTAAATATGTGAGGAAAAATAGAGATTCTTCTTTGAGAGAAAATTCGGATAAAACCGAGAGGTCTTAGAAAAAGAAGATCGAGAGGCTTTGGGAAATCTAATAAATCGCTCCACCAAGATTTATTAGAGATCGTGTAAAGGTCATACAATAGAAGATTCAAAGGTTATTAATTCGGATCTTGTCGAGTATATTTATACGTTCATCCCGTCAGATATATTCAACCCCGCAGCATCTCCGATGGCCACCAAAACATGAGAGGACGACCACCGGAGCAACAGGAGCTCGCCGGAGCAATTCCGGCGACCAGCCTCCGCCGAACGCGCTGGCACC
>BKCP01005350.1:96011-118818 GCA_008636005.1 Striga asiatica | reverse complement strand
CGCCCCCAGCCTAGTACCAACGAGCCCTGTCTGGCCCAAGCGCGACTTGACTCGGCCCCAGCGACCAGACACGGCCCGGTCCGACCTAGACCCGACCCAACCCGGTCCATAATGCCCCGACACGGTTCGGCTTGACCCAGTTAGCTCAGTTCATGCCCAAGATGGTTTCCGAGCTATTAGAGGAGTCCAGTTCACATACCGAAGGTCCAAAGCGATCCGTTCGTGATTCAAAACTCGACTAGAGTCGACAAAGGCCAAACCCTTTAACCGATTGGGTTGTGGTAGACAGACGATCTCCATCAACGAAAATCAGAAACGACTCAAAGTCGGCAAAAATTTTAAACCGTAAGTCCTAATCTTAACTATAGATTTTGCTGCGTTAGGATTTATTATTCAATAGATTTGAATGTGCACATTGCCGACGTTCCTAATAGAACCCAACAACTGGTATCAGAGCCCAGATTAATTCATCTTTGTGCACTATTCGAATTAGGACTTGCGTGATATATGTGAATTAATTGTGTACGGGCGCAACGCATAATAGATTAGAATTGTAAATGAGTGTTGTTTGCAGGTATTCTTGAATCTAACTATTGTGGCCTGTATGTATGTGTGTTTTTTTAATTCATTTATGTCTTTTTATAAGCCTCGGACATGTCGAGGATTTTTTTTGGGTTGGTGAATGTTTGTAATAATTTATTCGCGCGGTGGGACACCGCATAGCTTAAATGCTTTACTAGATGATTCATGCACGACCCCTGCGTGGGGCATAGGATCCATATATGTAATTTATATTATGTAATTGTTCGTTGGACCCGGTAAACGCGGACATCTCTCGACGAGACGAGGTGGGCTACCCGCGAACCCGTAGTTGACGGGACACGTGGTACCTTGCAAATGCATACATGCTCGTAGGCAGCTTGCTGCCAGATATGATCATTGTCAAGGCATGGGCAGACGGATATGCACGGACCCAGGTCGACCGAAGTGTGGGCGACGGCGGCAGTAGGCACAAGCCAACGGTGGCGACCCAATGGCGACTTTCCCGATGCCGACTTGTTCAAGACGAAAAATGAGAGTTACGGCAAAAAAAAGAAATTCCGAGTCCCGAAAAGGAAGACGCAGTTCGACAAGGACATGGATTGCATTTCTTCAAAAGATTGGAGATTAATTAAATGGCCATGATAGTTGGATTTTAGTACCTTGTTTATCATTGCTTTTAATTATGCATGTTCTTATGTGATTTAAGTGCTTTATGTGCAAATTAAATTATTAGTAGCATGTTTAGGAAAATTCCTTAAATTCAAATATTAAGTGTGAATGGATTGAAATAAATATTATCCACGACCTTCTTTATAGGTCTATCAATGAAATGGTTAAATGATGCGCGTTGGCATTACGGCTTCCCTACTACCGGACACTTTTAATCACAGTTCATAAGGATAGATCTCCTTCGAGAAACCTATTTCAAAAGCGTACGGGCCGTCCATCGGCGGACGTATAATTTTGGTAGTGGACTTAGTACCAAGTAATGGGTTACACTTAAAGTACATTTAGTAATGAATCCCCACCACCGGGGTAAGTTATTATCTAAGTACTGGCCAAAAGGTGGACCGACTATTAAAATAGAATTTGATCAATCCTTTTTTCTGTACTTAAACTTAAGGTGGAGAACTGAACCTTTTGGCAAACTGACGATCAAAGATTTCCATTAAGACTATATTGAATGAAACCATCTTTATTTCAGTCACTGTTCGTATACCTCAAAAGTCTATAATATCAACCTGAAGTTCAGCTATTGTATTCGTGCATATACCAAGGTGTGCCATAAACCCAACAATCCATTGTCCGTTAGCATCTCGAAGCAACCCCCCTTCCGGCCTCGAAAGGAAGGTCCGGGCACGCAGGGCAGAAAAACACCCCGATATTTCTATCCAGAGAACGCACGCAAATCCATTTTATGATCTTTACGAGGGACATCACTCAAGGACAGAGTCATGACTAATCAAAACAGGAAGATAAGACACTTGTTAGGGTCGATGTAATTGAGTTGGAAGATGCCAAGGCTCGATGTAATTGACCTATTCAAACCTCAAAACGTGCTTTGTGAGTCAAGGACTTTCCCGACACAAGGACCTGGCAAATTGGGAGTTGGACCAGGGAAAAACGCTTCTATGACTTCATTAAGTGTTGTTGGGACATCACGTTAATTAATGGGTTTAAACCCTCCTCTTGCGATGGTATGAACCGTAGACGTCTACACCACCGTGGCCTGCGGGGATTCGGTGTTTTGAGGTGTCGGTGAATTTATTTAAATATTGTTTTGAAGGGATCAATATTTAATGTTAAATTCGAAACACTTGACTGTGTAAAACTATTTTTTCATGATCCCAAGAATTCAAAATGTCTTTCAATCCGTTGTCCGTAATTCTCAAAGATAATTTACTTGTTCAAACATGATTAGAAATAGAACTTGGATAGTGTCTTATTTTGCTGAGGAACACAAGCCAAAGGGCAAGTGCATCCGGTCTAAGCAAAATAGACATACGAAGATGAATCGTCCTATTCTTAAGATAAGAAAAGTAAATCTTGATTCACTAGAAAGTCGGAACATTTTTAATGGTGTTGTCTATCAGTACCTGGTGAATAGATACGTAACCACTAATTGTGTGAAAAGGTTCCAGGAATCCAATCGACATGTGATAAGTAGATTACCATCTAGAATGGATTTTGCTACGGAAGTGGCGACTATTGCAGTGGGAATTTTCTGTAGAATTTTTGGTTAATGAATAATTTTCTTGACGTGCCAAGTTTTAGAAAGAACTTATGTTCAGTTTCTAAATTGTTTATGGATGTTACGTTTGTTGTTTTGAAAAGCAAAACGTTTTATCCATTTGGTACAAGGTTGGACAGTTTGTAAACTCAAAGGAACCAAAATATCTCAAAAAGAGTTTCCTATAGAAATTTTGATTTATGAGTAATTGTCTTTACGTACCAAGTTTTAGAAAGAACTCATGTTCAGTTTCTAAATTGGGTATGGGTAAAAACGTGACGTTTTATTCATTTGGTATGTGGGTAGACAATTTATGAACTCAAGGAGCCAAAATATCTCATAGTGCAGTATATGAAATAAATAGCACATCGACTAGAACCAATAAGAAGAAATGTCCTTCAATAAATGAATCATACATTATTCTGGCATCTAATGTTTGGGAATTTTAGCGTTAGTAGAATTTAAAGGTGGATAGCCACCGAACTTATGGGTTCTTTGAGAATGGATGACACTATCAGACCTACGAATTATACTTGGTAGCTAAAATGACATAAATGACCTTTTGTAGGTCAAGGGATTTAGAAGTGAAGTAATTGTTAGGATTGATTCATCCAATTTGAGAAGTCCTATGATTTTTTAGACAAAAGGTAGTTTTGAAATTTTTTCTTTGAAGAAGTTTGACAAGGTACATTAAGTGACATTCCATAAGCTTGAGTACATCGAAAGAGTACAATGGTTATGGAAAGGTGTCGAGGTTAATGTATCAGTGGCATTACGATCGAACTCGTAGTGACTAATACCTTTTGAAAAATTATGGAAATACTTGTTGGATGTTGAGTTTTGATCTCAACTGGTTGCATCTAGTTCATTGGAACAAGACGATGTAACTTGACGAAGGAAAATGTCTTTTAAGTAGATTGGTTATTTTAAGGATGAGTTATTAGGAATCTTATTTTTTTTGTATTGGAGTTGTGCAAATAGCAGGGTAAGTTATGAACATAGTTCCACTTAAGTTAGTAGCCATTGCTCTGAATGAATTGTGGACAAAGGCATAGGCCTAGTCAAGAACACATTCAGATTCAAAGTGTTTGGCACACGTGCTGGAAAGATTGATACTAATAGGATTGGAAAGGTTGTTCGGAAAATAGGTTATTTGTGGGATACTTCATAGTAACGAGAAATGAGTGGATTAATTTATAGTACTAAAAGTCAGAAGGTGATCGTTAACATGAATGCCTGATTTTAGAGGAATACTAAGTAATAAACCACAAAGCCCATTTGTAGAATTGTTTTGAGGAAAGATAAAGGTAAAAGTTCAACTTTGTTACCAAGTTTAAATGTGATACCACAATAAAGACTGCAACACGTATTTTGTGCTATACACTTTTGCAAAGGGAACCTCGTTGTAGTGGGAGGATTGCAAAGCAACTTCATGAAATTGTGATAATGAGAGAGTCGTTGGACTCAGTCTCTAGTAAACACGAGATCATGATATTCATGTTTTGAGAAAGTCTTGGACTTAGTCTCTAGTAAACTTGAATCTATCCCTAGTTATAGAATGAGTAGATCCAAGACAAAGACGTAGAAACTCAGCAAAGTTACAATGATTTTTGATTTGGAGTCGTGGGCTTTAATAAGATCTGGGTTCCTATAGAATTACCAAGTAGCATACGGGCTATTGGACGAAATCTATAAGTGAAGACTTTAGTACAAGGCTTGTTGCAAAATATGAGACTCAGAAAGAATAGGGTCTATTATGAGTAAGATTTTCACCGGTAGCCATGTTTAAGTCTGTACAAATGTAAGGCTTGTTGTGGAATAGAAGACTCAGAAAGAATGAGATCTAGTATGAGTTAGTCTTTTCACAAGTAGTCGAATTTAAAGCTGTTGCCACTCATATGAGTTATGAGAATATGCAAAGTAGATGTCAAGACATTTTCCTTAACTGGGAGTCTTATGGGAATATCTGTGGAGCAACACCCAGAAGTATTCATTGAAAGAAGGGCTATGAGCACCTAGTCAATAGGCTGAAACAATTCATTTATGGATTATGGTAAGCTGGTCATTTGGTTGATAAGTTCGAATCGAGGATTCGCTTATTCAACAAATGAGCATTGTGAAGTGGTGCAATGAAAGCGTGGTGGTATTTTTGTACTATGTGTTTACAACATCTTGATCACTGGAAATAGTGTGAAAGTGTTGAAAAACACAAGGGTATGGTTATCCAAGTAGTTGGATATGAAGGATTTGGAATCAACAAATGTTCTTGAGATTGAGGATCACAAGAAAGATATGTTGCGATTATCCCGAATTTCATGTCTAGATATTGTCGTAAGGCTCATTCGAATTTTGCATGACACAAAGGCAGTTCCTTGTCCTCGGCAAAAGGAAGCCTAGTATGTGCCATGTGGTGAATGAGACCTGATGTCTATTATTGCTAACGGCATAATGGGTAGATATTGAAGTAATCCTAGACAAGAGCAATTGGTTCATGGTAGAACATATGATCAAGCGCCGTAAAAGGGCTAAGGATAATATGTAGGGTTACCAAATGAACCATAAGCAATCTATGGATTACAAAGGATTCTGATTTCTAATCAAGACATGAACAACAAGTAAAACCACCTTATGCTTTGTGTTCACTTGTGGGAGCCAAGCGGATTAGAGGAATGTCAAGCGGCAGTACGTTGACGGATTCCACTATGAACTCGGTACGTCCCTTCCCAAATGGCGAGCGACGTAGAGATTGGATTCACCATTAAACTAAATGTGTGAAATCCTCGTCTGACCAAGTCAGATCACAATTTGTTTGTGATGACAGTTGGTGCAGTTGCAGACAAAGAGGAATCACTAGTTCATAAAGCAAGTGGCACATAGAGCAAGTACGCTCGTTGCAAAGGACTGCGACAGGGTGGATGTTTTGTCTAGTTACGTCAAGAGACTACCGTAAAATTCTTTTAGAATTGGCTTTCCTGCGAAAGAGGATGATGGCCATGTTAAAGGATTAGGAGTCGGATGTATGGCAGAAAGGACAACAGTTCTTTGAGAATTAGATTGAAAGAAAATCGTGGTTAGTGATACCCATGAGCTTATTAAGCATAAGCGGGAGATTGTTAGAGGTATGCTGTAAAAGCTCGTTTTGCAGATTCTAGCATTTCCATTTTGATCTGGCAATCGTGTTTTAGTCAAAGTATTTATGTTTGCAGTTTATTTATTTATGCAATCATAACTCTTTTATTTTACATTGTAGATAGTATGGTTCGTCGTGTCGAACAGAAAGATCATACTGTCGGTTCCTTGTAAAATATAAATCAATAGTTCACAGTTTAGAGAGGCAGTGAGACCCCTGTTAGAAAAAGACTGTAATGTAGTATTGATTCAGTTGATCTTTGACTGAAGGATTGCACTAGTACTTATGTTAAGTATTGAATGGGACCACAGAAGGATAAGATTATAAGATTTACTGATCGCGGTTATAATCTAGACCTTCAGTAATTGATGCGTACTCTTAAGCTGTAATATAATATAAAACAGGTATATATATATATATATATATATATATATATATATATATATTCATTACTTGTTTATTTGATTTACAAAGGCGATTCCTATTATGTTAGGATGACATACACGGTATTTTGGCAAATGAGGGTGTTAAATGATGCGCTGTTATAAATTATTTACGGTCACTATGTCCCGGTTCGCCGGGTTGATGACGTCCTCGAAATGAGCTCAGGAAGGAATATTATGTCAAGTCCTGCAGGCGGATGTGTATCCGACATAATGATTAATGATCTGAGTGGTACTAGCTTCGGAAATGGATAAGAAGTTGATTCATTATTTTGTCAGTAATTTAATTAATCAACGGACGTTATATCTTAAACATAGAGAGATAAATCGATTAATTAAATTAATATTAATTTATTAATTTATTAAATGGAGATGAATTAATTATAATTTGGAGCTAAATGGGAGAGCAATAATATTACTCTAGTGGTATATTTTATTATTTAATTCTATTTCGATTAAGGAATTAATTTTATTCCATAATTAATATGCTATTAGGAGAGGAATATTCCTTCTAGAATATTACCTAGGGTTAGAAGACTAAAGAGTTTTCTAGAAGGTAATTAGTAGTAGGAGGAGTTCTATCCTAGATTGAAAAAGTATATGGAGTAGAATTATGATTCCTTAGCCTAATGGGATAAGCCCATATTTAGCACATTCTTTGGATCCCTATTGTAGCCTATTAATACACTAGGTCCCCTAGCCTCTTAAGATGATGAAGTCACGAGTTTCCACACGCCTAAGGCTGGTAATACACGCCTAAATATGTGAGGAAAAATAGAGATTCTTCTTTGAGAGAAAATTCGGATAAAACCGAGAGGTCTTAGAAAAAGAAGATCGAGAGGCTTTGGGAAATTCAATAAATCGCGCCAGCAAGATTTATTGGAGATCGTGTAAAGGTCATACAATAGAAGATTCAAAGGTTATTAATTCGGATCTTGTCGAATATATTTATTAGTTCATCCCTTCAGATATATTCAACTCCGCAGCATCTCCGATGGCCACCAAAACAGGAGAGGACGACCACCGGAGCAATAGGAGCTCGCCGGAGCAATTCCGGCGACCAGCCGCNCATGCAATGTTCCAGATGCGACCCAGTCTCGCGCGCGTGCTTATTCTCCCGACCAGCATGCGACCAGGCCTAATAGCGAGCAGCCCCGGCCCAGCAGCCAGCAACCCGCGGCCCAGCGCCCCTGGCTCTATGCCAGCGAGCTCTGTCCGGCCCAGGCACGACCTGACTCGGCCCCAGTGACCAGACCCAGCCCAGACTAGACTCGACCCGGTCCAGACTTTCCCGACCCAGTTCGGCTTGACGTAGTTAGCCCGGTTCATGCCCAAGATGGTTTCCGAGCTATCCGAGGAGTCCGGTTCACATACCAAAGGTCCGATACGATCCGTTCGTGATTCAACACTTGACTAGAGTCGACAAAGGCCAAACCCTTCAACCGATTGAGTTGTGGTAGATAGACGATCTCCATCAACGGAAATCAGAAACGACTCAGAGTTGGCAAAAATTTTAAACCGTAAGTTCTAATCAAACTATAGATTCCGTTGTGTTAGGATTTATTATTCAATAGATTTGAATGTGCACTTTGCCGACGTTCCTAATAGAACCCAACAAGTACCCGTCCTAGGTCTAGTTAGTTGTGACCTAGATGGCGAAAGTTTTTCCAGCACTAGGTCGATCGCCTGGTTGGTGAAAGGTTTTCCCACCCTAGGATTCTGTGGGAGGCGACCCCTGTTGGGACCTATGAGGATCACGATAATATATAAGTCACGGATTATCTACGAATTAAACCCTATGCGCAGCGGAACTTGAAGCGAGGGTTCAAAGCGTACCATTTTAAATTTTTTCTGTTCATTAGGTTGTTCCCAATCATTTTGAACCGTCCCGAACTTGTCACGGATTCACCTGAACCTCCCGAACCAGCTGGATCACTGTCGGATTGTTGCTAGACCCGCCTGGACCGGTTCTGGTGCGTCTGGGCCGGTTTTCCGCGTGCTGGCCGGTCTGGCACTGTTCTTGTTGCTGGGCCGCTTCAGGGGGCATGCTGGGCCGCGCAACAAAGCAATTGGGCCGCGCGGTATTGGGCTATTGCAAGGCAAGTTCGTACGGGCTAACGCGGACTGCATCCGAGTTCTCGCGGGCTGAGGCAGAGGGAAGACGCGGGCTGAGACGGATTGGGCCACTTGGGGGCCGAGCGGCCCGCGTTCCTTTTCCTTCCTTTGGGCTCCTATTCGCGTTTGGGCCTTCGCGGCAATGGGCCGTCTTCCACGCTGGGCTTCTCCATGCTGGACTGCACGCTGGCGGATTGGACCATGCTCCTGGGCAGCGCGCCATTAGCTAACGAGCTAGGCTGGGCGTGGAATTCACCTAGCTTGCTGCGGTGGCGCGTGGGGCCTAGGTACAGCGGCGGCTGGTAGCCAGAAGTGCGTCGGTCATCGTGTTACGGTCGCCGGAGTTGCCGGTCACCCCGTAAATATCTGATTTGCACAGATCTGTCTTTTTCGTGTAGAACGTGCAACCCCGCGATAATATATATATATATATATTACGGGGTTGGATAAATATATATAGATCGCTCGACAACCTTAAATCTTCTGTTGTATTACCTGACATCTCATTTGATCATCTTGGTGGGAGATATCTCTACTGGGATTACTTGGAGAAGAAGAAGAGAACACAAGAGAGAGAACAGAGCACATGGTGCGGCGTGCATGTGTTTCTAACGTGTATAATTTGGTCAAGACCTTTACCTAATCCCAAGAGATGTGATGTATTTATAGGCTATAACAGGGACCCTAAGGAGGTATTAAATTGGGCTTCTTCTATTTGGATTAGACTATAGGCCAAGCCTACCAAACCCAAATAGGAATAATACAGTCATTCCACTAAAGTAGTATGATTGAATAAACTCCCAATTTAATATTCGAGTCTCCAATGATAAGTACTCGATCTACCTCCCCGTGTTTAAGATATAATGTCCACCAATTAGTTTAATTACTGACAATTAAATTAATCGACATCTATAACTGAGATTAGTACCACTCATCACATTCTTATTTTGTCGGAATAAATTCCACTGGCCAGATTTAACATAATAATTCTTCATGAGCTCATCTCGGGTACACCATCAAACTATTGCACACGGTGGCCGTAAATATTCTAACAGCACACCATACATACAATAATATTACCCCAAACAGTATAAAACGGAATTCTCCTCTCTGGGATCCGTTCAATACACAAAGTGTACTAGTGTAACTAATCAGTCAAAACTAACTGTACGGTTAACACTACAACCGTTCGGATGGGGTGTTCATATCCATCTAAGTTCTGAACCACTTATTCTTGTTTCGCAAGTAACTGATAGAATGATCTACGGTTTGCCCGATGACGACCCACTCTATCCAAGTGCAAAAGAACAGAACATAGACTATTTAATTAAACATGATTCTCATTCAAATGGGTTCAGTGTTAATACATCTGAAGCTAAGCTTTCAGTATAAATACCAACAATCTCCCACTTATACTTAAAGCTTCTGCTTTACCAGTATACTTCTTTCAATCTCCATTCTCAAAGAACTATTGTCCTAACTGCCAAACACCCGACTTCTTAATCCCTTTCCATGGTCATTAACGGCTTCCGCCAAAATGCCAATTCTAAAAGGATCTTCCTGGTAGTCTCATGATGTAACTAGGCGACAAAACTCTACCCCTATGCGATTTTTCGCATTGGGTCGTACTTGCTCTATGCGCTTACTTGCCTTATGAACTTGTGATTCCTTTTCTATTTGCAACTGCACCAACTGTCATTACAATCAAATTGTGATCTGACTTGGGCAAATAAGGAATTTCACATTTCTAGTTCAATAGATGTTACTGGATCCAAAACCTACTGGTTCCACCTCACAAGTGAACACAAATCCCGAGGTAGATTTTATTACTCTATCGTTCACGTCTGGTTAGAAATTAGAATCTTTTGTAATCCATAGGTTGCATATGGTTCCTTTGGTATCCTTACATATTATCCTTAGCTCTTTTACGGTCGCTTGATCATATGTTATACCACAACCAATTGCACCTATCTACGATTATTTCAATATCTACCAACTATGTCATTGGCAATAATAGATATCAGGCCTCATTTACTGCATTGTACATACTAGGCTTCCTATTGCCGAACATAAGGAACTGCCTTTCTGTCGCACATGCTACGAATGAGCCTTATGACAGTCCATAGATAGAAATTCGGAAAATCTCCACAATCCTTTCTTGTGATCCTTGACCTCAAGAACATGTGTCGATTTTTCCAAATGTTTCATATCTAACTGCTTGGATTACTTTACCTCTGCGCCTGACAACACCCTTATCCTTTTTCAAGTGATCGGAATGCCATCTACACACAGTATAAAAATACCACCACACTTCTCATAAGCACACCATGCTCATTTGGCGACTGATCATATCCACAGACTTAATCTACCAAATGTTTCGGATAACAACACTTACTGAAGTCTATAAATAGACTGTTTTAATTTACTGACTAGATGCTCTTAGCAATCTACAATGAACCTTTTTGGGAGCTTCTTCATGGATTCCCCTTCAAGACCTCGTCTTGATATCCACGATGCCAAACTCATATTAAATATGAGTGGCCTCAGCATAAAATTCATATAGACCAAGTCTAGCTACTGGTGACAAGGTTAACTCATAATAGATCCAACTTCTTTCTGAGTTCATTATTTCACAACAAGCCTACTTGTGGAAGTCTACACAAATTTACTCGTAGATCCATTATCCCAATGGCGTCATGCCACTTAGTGGTTCTACAAGATCCCAGATCCAATTAGAGTCCAAGACACTATATCAGAAGTCATTGTTGTTTGCTAAGTCCTGCATCTACTGTCTTGGAGATTCTCATTGTATTAACAGGGATTAGTTCCACATTCACCAGAGACTAAGTCCAAAGACTCTTCTCAAGAACATGAACTCATACGTTCATGCTTACCAGAGACTGAGTCCAGAACTCTCTCATAAAACATGAATCTATTATAGTCACCATGCAACGCTTCCACTACAATGAGCATCTTATCGTATAACTAGGGATTTATTTCACATTCACTAGAGATTAAGTCCAATGACTTTTCTCAAGAACATGAATTCTCGTATGACTCATGCTTGGGCAATATAGAGGGTATTTATTTACATCTCTATATAATCTGCACTATTGTGTTGTCTTCGTGTATTCTAGAGACTGAGTCCATGACTCTCTCATCAACACGAATCCATATTGTTGCATAACAATCCTCCCACTACGATAAAGTACCTCTGGCAAAAGTGTATTGCTAGAGACACGTGTTTGCAGTCTTATTGTGGTATAACAATTTATACACGCAGTAACGAAGTTTGAACTATCACCTTTATCTTTCCTTATGAAAACTCTACAAACGAGCCTATGGTTTATCACTCAGTATTCCTCTAAAAATCAGGCATTCGTTTTAACGATAACCTTCTAACTCTTAGTACTGTAAAATAAACCATCTTTTTCGTTACTATGGAGTATCCCACAAAACAGCCGATTTTTCGAACAAATTTCCAATCTTATTAGTATCAACTTTTCAGCCAATGCCGAAAATACTCCAAATTCGAATATGTCCTGACAGGGTCTCAACCCTGTCCATAATCGTTTCGAAGTAGAAGCTACTAATTTAGATCGAACTTTGTTCAGAACCTATGCCGTTATCTGCACAACTCCAAAAAAAATGAAAAACTGGAAATTCCTAGTAACTCATCATAGATTTAACCAATGTGCCCAAAAGACCATGTCTCTTATTGGTTTTAGTCGATGTGTCACTTACTTCCATTTATTGCACTCTGAGACCTTTTTGTTACTTTAGTCAACTATTATCTACCCATATACCAAATGAATAAACGGTTCATTTTCTAGATAGCAAATTTGCCATCAAACGAAACTACCATATCCATACAAAATTTAGAAACTGAAACATAATTCTTTCTAAAACTTGGTATGCAAAGATAATTACTCAAAACCAAATAATTCTATATATAGAAAACTCCCACTGCAATAACTGCCACTTTCGTAGCATTGCCCATTCTAGATGATAATCTACCTATCACTCAATCTATTCGATTTCCCAGAACTTATCTTTATTGTTGTAAGGATAGGTTAGTTTCGACTTCCTATGTCCTTTTTGCTTACAAGATACACTCGCCCTACAGCTCGTACTTCCCAGCAACTTAGGACACTATCCAAGTTCTATTTCTAATCAATTTAGAACAGTAAATTATCTTTGAGAATAAAGGACAACAGATTGAAAGGCATGTTTGAAAAACTAGAGAATCACGAAATATTTTTACTAATTAAACGTTTTGAATTTAACTGTTAACGTTGATATCCTCAAAACAACATTAACTTAAATTCACCGACATCTCAAAACACCGTGAGTAACGCATGATACGAGGGTAATCCTACGTACTCAACATTCGCCAGAGAAGGGCTTATCAAGAGCCCATTAATTTCCATAAGCCAAAACCCATATCATGGCAAACAAAATTAATAGTCGGTCCCCTTTGGCCATGCAATAAAAATCAGGGACTCCGATGGGAGTTTTGAAATTTATCGCATTCTAAGTGAAACCCATTTCTCGATCCTAAGATCATCAAATTTGATTGTACGTCATCCGAGGGGAAGCCCGCACGCTCTCATTAGATTTTCTACAATCATCCAATTCTAAATTTGTTCTGGTAATTTTCTACAATTAATTTTATTGATGTCACTTGAAGGGGAGCCCATACTTCAATTAATTGATTCACCAACAAATCAGAAATTAGAAATTTGTTCTGGTAATTTCCTACAATTAATTTCAGTGATGTCACCCGAGGGGGAGCCCATACTTCAATTAATTGATTTACCAACAAATGTAATCGTGCATCTGGAAATTTGTTCTGGTAATTTCATACAATTAATTTCAGTGATGTCACCCGAGGGGGAGCCCATACTTCAATTAATTTATTTACCAACAAATCAGAAATGGAGGTCTTAGGAATTTAAAATTAGCTTAATTTTAAATATCCTTCTCAAACTTAGTATAATTTTTAATTGAGGATTTTTACTTATGCAATTCTAATAATTAATTACATGCCCCATAGCAATTAATTAAACATGCATAGAAATTAATAGCATCAATAATAATCAAGAAATAAATCCCACTATTATGGCCATTAATTCGAGCTCTAGCTGAATTAGGAACTTATTCAGTCTATGTCCCATTGGAACTGAATTTTCCTTATCAGACTTGAACTCCCACTCCAGCAGACTTATCATCCAAGTCAATTGGTTGCCGGAAAATGTTGGTTCCAGCCGGGTTGCCGTTGGCATAGCCGCGAGTGTCTCCCTGCAGCACCTTGTGCCAGTGATCGTCGGGTTCTGCCGTGCACCTCACGGTACCCGTTCACCGCACCTTGTGCCGCCACGTTTGGGCTCGTCCGATCGCCCCGCCTGGTCCCCACGACTGATCATCGTCCTCCGGCTGCCGTGAGTCATGCACCTAGAACACCTAGCAGCCGAGCCACCGTGTTCCATGCATACTCGTGCGGCCGGTCGTGATCTCGCTGTGGTCCGCGGTCAATCGGGTCGTCGAGGTCCGTGGTCTTGTTGATCTCCGGTCGTCCGGGTTCATCCGCCATCAATACAATCAAAATATAATTCACAACATTACATATTTCGATCCTAGACCCACGAAAGGGTTTACATGTTCATCTACAAAAATAATTAAATCTATCTGGTGTCCCATCGAGCGAATAATTATTACAAACATTCACAACCCAAAATTCCTCGACATGTCCGAGGCTTTAAAAACGTGCAATAAATAAACAAGCACACATTTAAGGCCATAATAGTGGAAACACATTATCCTGCAAAATCGAGTTATGCAATAATATTCCACAAAATATGGCTGCGCTTGAACACACGTAATTCACTTAAGCCCCTAAAATCCGAACATTGCACAAAATCGAATTAAACCAAGTGCTCTGATACCACTTGTTGGGATCTATGAAGATCATGATAATATGCAAGTCACGGATTATCTACGAATTAAACTCTATGCGCAACGGAACTAGAAGCGAGGGTTCAAAGCATACCTTTTTAAATTTTTTCTGTTCATTAGATCGTTCCCAATCATGTTGAACCGTCCAGGACTTGTCACGGACTCATCCGAACCTCCCGAACCAGCTGGATCATTGTCGGACCGCTGCTGGACCCGCCTGGACTGGTTCTAGTGCGTCTGGGCCAGTTTTTCGCGTGCTGGCCGGTCCGGCACTGTTCTTATTGCTGGGCCGCTTCAGGGAGCACGTTGGGTCGCGCAACAAAGCAATTGGGCCGCGCGGTATTGGGCTGGTGCAAGGCAGGTTGGCACGGGCTAACGCGGGCTGCATTCGGGCTTCTCGTAGGCTGAAGCAGTGGGAAGACGCAGGCTGAGACGGATTGGACCGCGCCCGGGCCGACCGGCCTGCGTCCCTTTTCCTTCCTTTGGGTTGCTCCGCTTTGGGCTCCTATTCGCGTTTGGGCCTCCGCGCCAATGGGCCATCTTTCACGATGGGCTTCTCCATGCTGGAGGATTGGACCATGCTCCTGGGCTGCACGCCATTAGCCAGCGAGCTGGGCTATGCGTGGAATTCACCTAGCTTGCTGCGGTGGCGAGTGGCGGTGCGTGGGTCCTCAGTACGGCGGCGACTGGCGGCGGCAGGTTGTCGGAAGTGCGCGGATCATCGTGGTACGGTCCCCGGTCACTCCCTAAATATCCGATTTGCACAGATCTGTCTTTGTCGTGTAGAACGGACAACCCCGCGAATTACAGATAAATTAAGGGGATGAATATATATATTACGGAGTTGCATAAATATATATAGATCACTCGAAAACCTCAGATCTTCTGTTGTATTACCCGACATCTCATCCGATCATCTTGGTGGGTGANGCAACAAAACACAACTAACCTAGCAGCAAGAAAGAAACATACTAAACTAGCAACAAAGACAACTAACCTAGCAACAAAACACAACTAACCTAGCAGCAAAAAAGAAATAACCTAGCAACAAAAGACAACAACATACTAAACTAGCAACAAAGACAACTAACCTAGCAACAAAACACAACTAACCTAGCAGCAAGAAAGAAATAACCTAGCAACAAAAGACAACAACATACTAAACTAGCAACAAAGACAACTAACCTAGCAACAAAACACAACTAACCTAGCAGCAAGAAAGAAATAACCTAGCAACAAAAGACAACAACATACTAAACTAGCAACAAAGACAACTAACCTAGCAACAAAACACAACTAACCTAGCAGCAAGAAAGAAATAACCTAGCAACAAAAGACAACAACATACTAAACTAGCAACAAAGACAACTAACCTAGCAACAAAACACAACTAACCTAGCAGCAAGAAAGAAATAACCTAGCAACAAAAGACAACAACATACTAAACTAGCAACAAAGACAACTAACCTAGCAACAAAACACAACTAACCTAGCAGCAAGAAAGAAATAACCTAGCAACAAAAGACAACAACATACTAAACTAGCAACAAAGACAACTAACCTAGCAACAAAACACAACTAACCTAGCAGCAAGAAAGAAATAACCTAGCAACAAAAGACAACTAATCTAGCAGCGAGAAAGAAATAACATAACCTAGCAACAAAAGACAACTAACCTAGCAGCAAGAAAGCGAGAAAGAAATAACATAACCTAGCAACAAAAGACAACTAACCTAGCAGCAAGAAAGAACTAACCTAGCAGCAAGAAAGAAATAATCTAGCTATCTCTGCCTTCTCTCTAGAATTCAGCTACCCAAACCCATCCCCTTCACCAAAAATCTTATTGATCTCTGTCCAGTTTTCAGTCCGGCTAGCCGGTGCCGGCGCCGGCCGGCACCCGGACAACTACACCTACGGCCGGTATCCGGTCATTCCTTCCCATCTCAGAAATCACAAACACCAAAAATAAAAACAATATAAACAATTCCTTCACAGCCTTCTACCATTTTTCTCAATCATTAATTTTAGTCGGTTAGATATGGCCCCTCCGGTCAAATCTCTAGCCACAAGTCAAGAACCGCCAATCACTAATCCGTCGGAGGTGGAAATTCTCCTGTCACAACCGGAATTCCGAACGGCTATTTCAGTTTTGCTCGGAAAAATAAAATCCTCAACCATGGAAGAAGAAAAGGGAAAAATAGAAGAAGGTGAAATCCTTGAAATTTTGGAGCAAAACCGAGTCACACAGCAAGATATCGATTTTGCCGTCAGTCCGTCAGAAAAGGAGGGGCCAACTGCCAATCGAGATGAATCGTCGCTCGCGCTCGGAATCGTCAGTACTGCGCCGATTTCACTTCTGTCGGAAAAAAGGTCGCCGCCGCCACCCCTATTATGCCGACTGGTCAACACGATCCATCCTCTCTTCTGCCTTTACTTGATAGCCACATGGTAGGGTTAGACAATCACAGGGACAGAGATCACGTGGCCACCTACCAGTCTAAAGACCATCCTATGGGCCACCTTAACATCTTGGCCCAAAACCACATGCCTGGGCCCAAATCAATCTCTCATTTTGTCCAACCCCTTGGGACATCTCCAGCCCATCCTACCCACTCTTTTCCCAGGCCCTCTTCCTGCGGCCCACAACCAAAAAAGGATCTCCCAACAGACCATTTCCCAACCATTGCCCAGCCCATCTCAACACAAATGCCTGCCAACCCCAAACCCGTTTCCCAGCCCGCCACCACGCCTTCCTCACCCGTCACTTTGCAGATACCCCGCCATCCCGCCTCTAGTACCGACATACAACCGTCAGACGCCGTCAGTCCCTCCGCCGGCACCAGCGCCGGCGCCGGCGACGTCTCCGTCACCGGAATATCAAATGCAGCCGGCAACAAATCCGGGGATGGCCGAGAGTTCATTTCCTCTGCCGGAATTCTCGGACCCCGTCCAACATCACCTCCTCCAACCGGTCAAGTCGTCGGAACCATAGCTGCCGGAGACCCCAAACCGGAAGTCTTGTATGTGCCCGAAGATGGTGTGAGTGTTGTGGGCCCAACCAAAACGTCCGCGGGCCATTTTTCCGAAGCTTTCACGAATGGGACTACACCGACGGGCCCACCCAAGTCCAACCCCGCTGCAGCCGGGCAACCTCCGGACACCTCCTCTGGCCCACTCTCCTTTCGGGAGGCTATTACCGGAAGGAGAGATGGCGGCTCAGGCGCCCCGTGGACGACACCCAAGGATTTTATATTTGATGGGGGATACGAGCATGCCTGCGGGACCATTATTCGCTCGGAGGGGAACAAAGTGAAGGCTCGATACACTGACGCCGAATCTGTCGCTCTCGCAGGTAAACTGGCTAACACCCTGGTCTTTAAGTTTTCATATGCTATCCCTGCCCCTCGAGATATATCTGCTGGTCTAGGCAAATTGGGTTTTAAGGGTAGAGTATCATCTAAGTGGTACAATTTCAATCACCTCCTAGTGTCTTTCCACCTTCCTGAGGACTATAACGAGGTCTGGCTTAAGACCTCGAGTCATTTGTGTGGATGCCCAGCTAGGGTATTCAAATATTATGTCGGGTTTAACCCAAAGACGGAGGCGCCGGTGGTCCAAGTGTGGTGTCGTCTTCCCGGCCTCCCACCCCATCTTTATGATTGTGCTGCCATCACTACACTCGCCAAGTGTATTGGGCAACCGATTCGTATCGACGCCCCGACGGCCCTTCAGACGAGGGCTAACGTGGCGCGTTTTTGCGTCGAGATAGATCTGAGAGCTGAGCTCGTTCATGAGATTGAGATCGAACAGGGCTCGGAGTCTTTTGTTCAGCGGGTGATCTATGAGAAGATCCCCGCGTTCTGCACCTCGTGCAGCCATGTGGGTCATGTCGCGGCCGATTGCTACATCAGTGGCAATAAGCCACGGCCCGCCCTTCCGCAGCGCCATCGTGCGACCCAGCAGGGAACCTCCACCAGCTGGAGGGACCCGAAGGGAAAGGGCAAAAGCCCTCTCCGCGAGTCCGAGACCCCGAAAGGGTCTAAGGATAAGGGAAAGGCTGTGATTGTCGATACTGCCCAAACTGGGAAGGATGCTCATCCTAACCAGCCTAAGCAGTTGGTCTTAGTGGGTCCCAAGCGTCCACGGGCTTTCTTCCTAGACAGACCTTACAGACGGCCTTCAAGGCCAACCATTCCTAGTTTGCTATTCTTTCCCCTGAGGCAGAGAAGGAGTCTGTTCCTTCCTCCAACAGGCCTACTAAGATTACTGATCTTACGCTTCTGGATGACGATGACCTCCTTGGAGACGACATAGACCAGCCGGAAGGCACGACCAAGAGAGAGTCCATTCACCTATCCAATGATAGCGCGCGCGATGCCGATCCCTCGACCGTGCGCGCATCTAGCCCGGTCCGATCTTCGGATTCGAGGGCTACTGCCGCCACCGCCCCCCCGAAAGGGGATGAGTCGGCCCATCCCCCCCCCCTGCTGAGATTCAGAGCTCGGTCGAGCTTATAGCCAGCTCCCAGCCTCCTCCTACCGGCGAGCACCCAAGTGCTCTGCCTGTTGGACCCTCTCTTTCGCCCATCCCCGAGCAGATATGCGGGCTCAACCGCGCGCAGCATGACGTCTCATGCGAGAGCTTCGCCTCTAGTGCATTCCTTCACCTTGACAGACAGGAGACAGCCCCGGAGATGGGGCAACCCGCTAGTGCTGCTATAGGTCAGTCTGTCCAGCCAGACGACTCACAGGCCACGAGTACATACCGAGGCAGACAGACCTCGAGGACCAGAGCCATGCAGCACACGAGACGGCGAACGATTTCCTCTGCTATTGGACCCTTCCGCTGCACGACACGACGGACGACTTCACATTCTTTAGGTGACCCGAATCAGCCTCGCCATAGGCGGACTACGTCCGGTGGCTCTTGCGACCGTTGATATGTCTATCACATCCATTACTTGGAATGGCCGTGGCCTGGCGAACAGGGCTACTCTTTCTCACCTTCATTCTCTCATACGTGACCGCAGAGTCGATTTTGTTGGCTTTATTGAGCCGATGATTCGCACTCCTTCTTTTGACTACTACTCGCGTCGTCTGGGCTTCCATTCGGGCGTGGGTAATATTTCGCACAAGATCTTCTTCTTCCACTCGCGTGACTACACTTGTCGGGTCCTCCGCGACACCGATCAGGTGCTTCACGTAGAGATTTCCGCTGCCCATCTCCCGGAGCCCATCTTTCACACCTTGGTTTATGCCAAGTGTACTAGGGTCGGGCGATATGATCTTTGGGACACCCTGCGTGAGATTGCCGAGAGTATGGAGGGATTGCCATGGATGGTTAGTGGCGATTTCAACATCTTTCTGCACCCCGATGAGCGCGTGGGTGGCCGCACGGACCGATCCCGAGAGATGTGGGATTTTGCGCAGACCGTGGCGGACTGCGAGTTGCTTGATGCTGGATGCGAGGGTGAGCCCTTCACGTGGGTTAGGGACAACCTCAAGGACAGGCTCGACCGTGCTTTGATTTCTGAAGCGTGGTCGAAGGTGTTTGCGGTCACGACCGTCACGCACCTCACTCGATTTGGGTATGACCATTCACCCCTCCTCATTAGATGTCGTTTTTCGAGCACTCCTCGCCGCGCTTCCTTTAGGTTCCAAAACATGTGGGTTCGCCACCACTCCTTCCACGACACTGTCAGGGATTCCTGGCTTCAGCCGACTGGGCTCTTCGGGATGCGCAATCTCGAGGCGAAGCTCGGCAGACTGCGGCGTCGGTTGAGACAGTGGAACTGGGATGTTTTTGGAAACCTTCATCACCGCCTAACTGCAGCTCAGAGTGCGCATGCGTCGGCTAAGCGGGCCTATGACCTGGATCCCACTCCGGAGAATAGGACCACCATGCACCGCTGCCACGCCGAGTACCAGATTCGACTCCTTATGGAGGAGGACTTCTGGAAGCAGAAGGCGGCCGTTCGCTGGGTGGCCGAGGGCGAACGGAACACTAGGTTCTTCCAGGGCTACGTTAGGCAGAAGCGTGCTAAGTCGTACATCCATAGCATCGAGGCTAATGGGTCATCCTTGACCCAGGAGGCTCAGATTCGGGAGTCGGCTGTTGCTCACTTCCAGACCCTCTTCACCTCTGTCAGAGGGTCCCTCGTGGCCCCAAACGCTTCTTTTTTCCCCACCATCCCTCCTTCGGTCGATCTCATTGGCCTCTGTGAGCTCTCGAGCAGGGAGGAGGTTAGCGATGCTGTATTCGGGATTGATCCCACAGCGTTTCTGGCCCGGATGGTTTCTCCTCCCTCTTCTATCAGGTCTGCTGGGATATTGTTGAGACTGACGTCCAGGAGGCGATGTTGGACTTTTTCTCCGGCCACCGGATGCCGGATTCCTTCACGTCTACCTCTGTCGTCTTGATCCCCAAACGACCCAACCCGAGCTCTTGGTCCGATTACAGGCCCATCAGCCTGTGTAACGTCACCAACAAGCTCATTTCGAAGATTCTTAACGGCCGTCTTTCCCCTCTTCTCCCCTCTCTCATCTCTCCGAACCAGAGTGAATTCGTCAAGGATCGGGTCATTAGTGATAATATCCTTTTGGCCCAGGAGATGATCCACGACATCTCCCGAGCGGACTGGAAGCGGGCTCCGAATATCGCGCTGAAGCTGGACATGGCTAAGGCGTATGATAGGGTTGAGTGGCCGTTTCTTAGGGAGGCTTTGGCTAGGATGGGATTCCCTGAGCGCTGGATCAGCTTTGTGGAGGCGTGTGTGGAGCACTGCACGTTCTCGGTCCTGATTAATGGCAGCCCCACCGATTTCTTTCCCTCATCTAGAGGCCTTAGACAGGGCGACCCTCTTTCCCCCTCCCTCTTCGTTCTTGCGGCGGACTACCTCTCTCGCTGCCTTGACGGCTTCATCCGCGACTCTCCCCATATGACCTATAGCACCTATGGCTATGGTCCTACCGTCTCTCACCTCTCTTACGCGGATGACATCATTATCTTCACCCGGGCGGATGATGATGGACTGGTCGAGCTCATGCGCCTTTTGGAGCACTATGGCTTGGTCACCGGTCAGTTGGTCAGCGTGCAGAAGAGCACCTTCATCCTTTCATCTGCCACAGTGGACAGGTGGGCTCAGCGGGTCCATGACATTACTGGCTTTGCGCGTGGCGACCTTCCCATTACCTACCTCGGGGTCCCTTTATATAAGGGCAACCTCACGAGAGCGCTCTTTGCGGGCGTCAGACAGAGGATGATCAACAGGATCTCTGGTTGGTCGCATAGATATCTTTCTTTCGGTGGTCGTCTAGCACTGATCAAGAGCACTCTTAGCTCTCTTCCGATTCCCTTGCTTATGGTCCTCGACCCCCCTAGGTCTACTCTTGAAGAGCTTGACCAGATTATGGCTCGTTATTTCTGGGGTTATGAGGACGGGTCTGGGAGGGGGAGACGTACTCACTGGGTGAGTTGGGACTCTATCTGCCGCCCCCTCTCAGAGGGTGGCCTTGGCATCCGCCGCCTTAGGGACATTGTTACAACTTTCTCATACAAGCTGTGGTGGCGCTTCAGGGAAGGAAAGTCGCTTTGGGCTCAGTACCTTCGCGGCAAGTACTGCCCTAGACGTGCCAACCACCCTTGTTGGGTCACGGCTGTTGATCATGATAGCAGACAGTGGCGGCGCCTCACTAGGGTCGGGAGGCGAGCGCAGGCTCACATCTTTTGGGTTTTGGGTAGGGGCGATGTCAGTGTTTGGGATGAGTGGTGGGTAGGTGATAGGCCGTTGTCTAGGGATAGGCAGGTGTCGCATTCCCCCTACCTGCTCGTGAGCGACCTCTGGACGGACGGGTCGTGGGATAGGGGGAAGCTTGATAGGGAGTTGGGGGCTGGTGCGGGTCTTAGCGAGCAGTTATTAGATCAGATCCAGCAGATCCCTATCTCGGGGGACTGTTCAGATAGCATGAGGTGGAGACTTACATCATCAGGTGTGTTTTCTACTACCTCGGCTTGGGAGCAGATAAGGCTGAGGGATCGGCCTAATCTGCTTTTCGGGGCTATCTGGAGTGACCTTTTTACGCCTAATATTTCGGTATTCCTTTGGCGCCTTCTCTTGCGCCGGATACCCGTCGATACTGTGCTACACGCGAGGGGGATCTCCTTCCCTTCTCGGTGTGTGTGTTGTTCTGAGACTGGACGCCATGAGACTGAGACCTTTACCCACCTTTTTCTAGAGAGTGAGATTGTGAGGAGAGTGTGGGAGCATTTTGCCACTTGGACCCATATATCCCTACCCACCACATACAGTTTTTTTGAGCTCCTGAGTTTTTTCTCACAGAGCACACACCTTAGACACGTGGGCTTCCTCATTCCTTGTCTGATCCTTTGGTT
>BKCP01005350.1:80501-92100 GCA_008636005.1 Striga asiatica | reverse complement strand
AGGTTGTCGAGCGATCTATATATATTTATCCAACCCCGTAATATATATATATATATATATATATATATTACGGGGTTGGATAAATATATATAGATCGCTCGACAACCTTAGATCTTCTGTTGTATCACCCGACATCTCATCCGATCATCTTGGTGGGCGATAGATCGGAGATATCTCTACTGGGATTACTTGGAGAAGAAGAAGAGAACACAAGAGAGAGAACAGAGCACATGGGGCGGCGTGCGTGTGTTTCTAACGTGTATAATATGTGCAAGACTTCTTACCTAATCCCAAGAGCTGTGATTTATTTATAGGCTACAACAGGGACCCTAATGAGGTATTAAATTGGGCTTCTCCTATTTGGATTAGACTATAGGCCAAGCCTACCAAACCCAAATAGGAATAATACAGTCATTCCACTAAAGTAGTATTATTGAATAAACTCTCAATTTAATCCTCAAATTAGATTCGAGTCTCCAATAATAATTACTCGATTTACCTCTCCGTGTTTAAGATATAATGTCCATCAATTAATTAAATTACTGACAGTTAAATTAATCGACATCTATAACTGAGACTTGTACCACTCATCACATTCTTATTATGTCGGAATAAATTCCACTGATCAGATTTAACATAATAATTCTTCATTAGCTCATCTCGGGGACACCATCAAACTAATGCACACGGTGGCCGTGAATATTCTAACAGCACACCATACATACAATAATATTACCTAAAACATTAAGTATATTGATCCAGTAAACTGAATCTCACCCATGTGAATCAAAGTAATATTAATTGCGTGCACATGCCTGTTTATATCTTACGGGTTAAGAGCACGCAGTAATTAACCGAGGCCTAGTTCATTTATGACGATCAGTATAAAACGAACTTCTCCTCTCTGGGATCCATTCAATACACAAAGTGTACTAGTGTAGCTAATCAGTCAAGACAATTTGTATGGTTAACACTACAACCGTTTGAATGGGGTGTTCATTTCTATCTGGGTTGTGAACCACTTATTCTTGTTTTGCAAGTAACTGATAGAATGATCTACGGTTCGCCCGATGACGACCCACTCTATCTAAGTGCAAAACAATAGAACATAGACTGTTTAATTAAACATGATTCTCATTCAACTGGGTTCAGTGTGAATACATCTAAAGCCAAGCTTTAAGTATAAACACCAACAACCCCCAGAGTGTGCACATGAGTACCATCTAGAGTCCGGGAGTCTACAATATGAGTAGTACATTTTATTTATATATATGCCGATGTCAAGGTTTGTTATTATGGTTGATGTGTATTCTGTGTTGATGTCTGCGGAGCATAGTGGTTTTGTTCACGCCCTCACTTTCAATTTTTTTTTAGATGATGTGGTCCAGCATGACGCTTGAGCGAGATTGGTGGTGGTGGTCTAGAGGTAACAGATTTTTTGAATAACAAGAAGAGAATGTTGTGCTTATCTAGTCTTCATACATGGATAGTATCTTGGCCAGGTTCAGCATGCATAATTCCAAGAAAGGGATATTTCTTTTCGACATGGAATACATTTGTCCAAAGAAATGTCTCCCAATACAACTCAAGCGATAAAGAACATGAAGATAATTCCTTATGCTTTGACAGTAATAAGTCTCATGCATACTATGTTGTACACGAGGATGGATATTAGCTATATCGTTGTCATGACAACTAGATATCAAAGTAATTTGGGTCTGTGGCATTGGTTTGCGGTGAAACATATACTCAAATACCTGAGAAGGACTAAGGAGTACACGTTAGTTTACTGAGCAGATAGCTTGTTTCCGCTGGGTTACAATGATTCCAACTTCTAGTCAGACCGGGATGAGAGTAAGTCAACCTCAGGATATGTGTTTACTTTGGGAGGTGGAGCCATTTCATGGAGGAATACTAAGCAGAAATGTGTGGTAGACTCTGTTATTATATACTAAAAGCTTGGCTATTGATGATATTACACTTTTACCCTTTATGAATGAGAATCATGTTAGATTAAACAAGTTCTATGTTTTGTTGTTTTGCACTTAGATAGAATGGGTCATCATCAGGTGAACAGAAGATCATTCTATCAGTTACTTACGAAACAAGAATTGTGGTTCACAACCTAGATGGAAATGAACACCCCATCCAAACGTTTGTAGTGTCAACAGTACAGTTGGTCTTGACTGATTAGTTGCACTAGTACATTTATGTATTGAACAGGATCCCAGAGAGGAGAAGTTCGTTTTATATTGATCGTACTAAGCAGAAATGTGTGGTAGACTCTGGTATTATATACTAAAAGCTTGGCTATTGATGATATTACACTTTTACCCTTTATGAATGAGAATCATATTAGATTAAACAAGTTCCATATTTTGTTGTTTTGCGCTTAGATAGAATGGGTCATCATCAGGTGAACAGAAGATCATTCTATCAGTTACTTACGAAATAAGAATTGTGGTTCACAACCTAGATGGAAATGAACACCCCATCCAAACGTTTGTAGTGTCAATAGTACAGTTGGTCTTGACTGATTAGTTGTACTAGTACATTTATGTATTGAACAAGATCCCAGAGAGGAGAAGTTCGTTTTATATTGATCGTCGTAAAAGAACTAGGCCTATCATTCATCTCTTCGGCCGTCTTTGCCAAAATATCTCCACCGGCTGCATTGTCCACCATGTACTGGAGATTCTGGTGGATAGAGTCGTAGAAGCTGTTCATTAACAAGACAGGTGGGAAGGTATGGTGTGGGCACTGCCTCTGGAGGTCTTTGAAGCGCTCCCACGCCTCATGAAGTGGCTCGTTCGGTTGTTGGGCAAAGGAAACGATTTGAGACCGGAACTCCTGCGTCTTCTGGTGAGAGTAGTATTTCCCAATAAACTTGGTGTACACTTGCTCCCAAGTGGTTAGAGAGGCGGGAGCAAGTGTCATAAACCAAGCCTTGGCCCGGTCTTTGAGTGTCTCTGGGAAACACCTCATCTTCAACTTGTCCTCGTTTAAGTTGTGGAGAGGGAAGGTCTGGAGGACATTATAGAACTCCCGAATGAAATGGAGTGGGTCCTCGTTGGGTAGACCATGGAAAGATGGCAGCTGGTTGTAGTGGATTGTTTTTAGCTCGTAGTTCCGAGCTGCTGGCCCCAGCTGGATGCATGAAGTCACTGGCCCGATTATTGGTTGAGCCAAATCACGAAGGAGATGACGAGGTGGGTTATTCACTTCCTCCTCACCGTTGTTTGCCATGTCTCCTTGACTATGTGAGTCTCGGTTGGCTGAGTCTGAAGATACAGGGGCAAGGTTAGCCAACAATTCTTGGAGGTCCCTCTGGATGGATTTGTTGTTCGGGATGATTACACGACCACTCCTGGTACGCATAAACAAAAACAACAAAAACGTCACGGGCACCAGGTAGATAAGAAAAAAAAAAGACAAAGAAAAACCAAACAAGAAAACACTAGAACTAGTCAAAGAAAACGAAACAAAGAGAAACACACAAAACAAGAAATCACAAAAATAAGAGAAACACTGAAAGCAAAATGAATAGGCGCACAAAATAAGTCCTAACCCTCCCCGGCAACGGCGTCATTTTGTTGTAGTTTATTTTACTGGAGTTAAACCAAAAGATTCAATCCCAAGGTCGTATCTCAAGGAAGGTTAGCCGGATTATCTTGTACGTATATTCAATCAAAAAAAAGAGAAATTAACTCCTAACACTATAATTCAATCGGTATGGTTTCAATTACGAATTCTGAAAATAAGCAAAGCACACTTCAAATTCACTAAATTCAAATAATGGTTAGAGAGTTAGGGAATCGGAGATATTCGTCTATGGTTCTCACGCAATCAATGAGCACACAGTCGCTCGGTCAAGGAATCAAATATCCTACTTTCTTAGAGGTTCATTCTCAATAACATCTCGTAACAAGAGAGCAAACATGAACAAATTGATAATTGACACACTTAACACATAGGCAATACATTAACGAACATGCCTATTCCAAACGAGCCAAGATCAATCAATTTCTCCCCTTCCGGTTCTACAAATCGATTAATTAGATTAAGATGTTGATCAAGCATCTAACCCTAGATTAAGTACAACTCGAATGGATTGAACGACAAACAAGCACATGAATCTCAATCGAACCAAAACAAATATCTCTTATCCCTAACGGAATGAATTAGCCACACATACTTATATCGATCTCAACGATGGATTCAACACGATAATTTACATCCATAATCAAATGAAAGGAAATCATAAATAAACCCAGTCGAGAACGAAATCAAAATACAAGCCAAACCGTGTTTGTTTCGGAATGCCACAATCTCCAAAACTCAAATCCAAACCAAAAGTCCGATGAATCCCAAGTGAAAATTGAAGAGAAAATATTTCTAACGTGAAAAACTATGTGAAGACCAAGTCTCAGAATGATGATGAACGAACGAAAATGAAGTCTCAATCAATAAGATAAAACCCTCGCTCGATCCTCATTAAACGCTTACGGTTCAAAGTTTTTAAAATATCAGGCGCCGCGGCGCGAGGCTCCACCGCGGCGCAACACAGTACTTCACCGCGGCGCGAAGCAGACGGCACGGCGTGGCAGAAGACCTCACCGCGGCGCGAGGCAGGGCAGCACGGCATGACAGAGGTCTTTATCGCGGCGCGGCATCGTCCCTGCACGGAGAGATCAGGTGCAACCTCGCAGTCCAGGTCGCGGCACCTTCGCGGCGCGGAGCTCTCGTTACCATCCTACTGCCGCGGCGCGGCGGCTGAAAGAAAGCCAATACTTGGGCTGATCCATGTCAAGGGTCGGGACGAACGCTACTCGATTATTTGACTAGCTCCAAACGTGATAAAAAGAACCTGAACCTGCACACCACCAAAAACGAAAGAGAAAAACACACGAAAACAGACAAAAGAGCAAAAACTATCAAAAACGAGAAATAAACTGCAAACACACCAAACGAACGACTGGTGGACCAAAAGAACTAAAAGATTCCTAAAAACGGGGGAAAAACTAAAAATAACCAAAGAAAAAGATAACAAAAATAGGACAAACATCGACCTCTCTAGAGGGGGAGATCGAAGGAAAAAATTGGAAAGTATGAGAATTGGAAGAAGGTGGAGGAGCTCTTATGACGACCAGAGTGGTAGTCGCCTTCACTTGAAGTTGCAGAATCTAAAAGGGGATAAACAAGGAAAACAATAAGAAGGAAAAGCTTAAGAATCAGAAAATTTAAAGAACGACAGGGGTTTGGTGGAATACTTGAGGCAAAATGGAAAAAAGAAAAACTTGAAAAGAAGACTGGACAGATGCGAACAAACAAACCACAGTTCAAATAAGAAAGGAGAAGAAGAACTTACGCATTGTCGATGGTAGTTGCTGGAAAAGTGGACCTCCGGTGGACATGAGTGATTCAAGCGGTCAAACGTCTGAGCACAGTTGATTCTTCGTCGAAAGCAGAGAGGTAGAAGGAATTTTCTAAGGAAAGAATTTTGCGCAGGAGTGAAAATACCTACATGATCGGTTAAGGTAGCCTTTTATAGAAGGAACTAAAAAGTAGATGAAGGGGACGATGGATTTAGGCCGTAGGATCAAGTCACGAAAAATGGATCAAATCAAAGGGGGCAGGTGATAGGACATGCTGAATCTGGGCGTTTGTAAAGTAAAGATGGAAGTGCAGGATTAAATGTGCATTTAATAAGGTGCACTGCACAAGGCGGTCACGAACTGCGAAGCGTTAGGGGACAAGACGTTTGGGCTGACGTAGGCACGTGGTGACGCGACAATTTGACAAGATAGGTCCGGACGCATGGAAATAGGTGTAGACATATGGCGAGGTTTTGAAATTCAAAATTTAAACAAAAAAGATGCTCGGGAAATAATAGAATCGAAAGAAGATATTAACCAAAGAGCCGAAAGGAGGTCAAAGGGCAAGACCAAAAGAAGAGGGCATGTAAACTCACTCTTGGATCGAGTCATTCTGATTCGACCAGAATGGGATAACGGTTCCAGGTCGACTGGACCGGAGAGCCAACTAAACCAAACATGTTTAGCCATCGGGTCGAAGGGAGAAAGAGGATTGCTCAGTTGAAAGACTCTTTGGTCGAAGAAAGCACTGGAGGCCGGAAGATACCAAAAGGTCGAATAGAGGCTTTGGAAGGGCCTGGTCGAAGGTCGAACGGAAGAAGAATCTGGTCGAAGGATCGACCAGATGAGCAGAACAAAAATGTCTTTGTCGATGACACCCCACCTCGAGGTAATTGGGGTCGAGTCCACGATCAGGACACCTAATATGGAGAACTTAGAGATAAGAAGGAATCTTAGGGGAATTAAACCTCTCACATGGCAGCTCACGCGCTCGCTATCAGGGAGATCATGCGCCCGACTTGGGCCCTAAGGTATCATCTCCCTATAAACGAGAATAGTTTGCCTAAAGACGGATTACATTCTCTATTATATACATTACTAGCAGTCTCTTGCCGTGCTATGCACGGCCGGCCCATGGTTGAACTTTTTCTCAATCTAGAATACTATTCTATTGGGTTTAATGCACCAAACCCCCCTGTATTATACGAAATCTGCGCGTTTCCCCCCTGTATTTTAAAAATTGCGTCAGACCCCCTTCTATTAAGGTTTTGTATGCGCGAAACACTCAAAATCGTCTAAATTTTAGGTGTTTCGCGCATACAAAACCTTAATAGAAGGGGGTCTGATGCAATTTTTAAAATACAGGGGGGAAACGCGCAGATTTCGTATAATACAAGGGGGTCTTGTATATTTTACCCCTATTTTATAATTGAAAAAAAAAAGTAATATAGAAAGTACAAATTAATTGTCATTTAGTATACCACATCGATTAGTGTGTAGACTCATAAATGCATCAAATTCTTAAATCAACATAATAAAAAAAGGGTTATGAATAACAAGGATTTTAATTTTATATATGATACTGGTTTTTGTATATCTTTAGATTATACAAATAAACAGGTGTTGATAACCGACTTGGTTGTACATGATTAGTTGAGAACTAATCATATCATTCATTGATCTTTCGAAAAAGACTAAACTTAGCCCAAGTCGGTAACAGTCGAAAAGATACCGACTTTCTCATAGCACAAGCTAAACCGATTACACTCCAAACCGACTAGACTATAGAAGCTTACAGACCGAGTTCGCCAACGACAAAATTACTTGCTATGAAGATTATACTTTCAACCGACATCCGAGGAAACCAAATTCTTAAGCAAGAGACGCTGTACATCTTCTATTGGACCATCAAGTCAAAGAATAATCATTGATGTTCCCTCATTACATTACACACCGCTTTATTGAAGCTGCTCAGTATTTAATGTGATCTCACCTACCTCGGACTAAAAGACAAAAATAGCCGTACTATAAGTAGTAGAATTTATTATTGTGCGGGGATCTTTTTCAACACATTGTACACGGACTGTAAGACATCTCGGTTATGAACAAGAAACTGACTTCCTGTACTCTTGTGAATATATCAATAAAATACACATTTTACTTTTGTTTCATGTAAAACACACCTTGCTGTTCGTTAATTTGAGTTGTTAATTTTCATACAACAACAGTTTGGCGCTAGAAAAAGGGCATGAACCTTCGATCGTTTAAATTACAAACGTTCATCTGACACGTTTGTTATAACACTTGTTATGACGAATTCTGGGCAGCAAGAAAGGAACCCAGGTGTAGGGACCAGTCGAAATCCTCATAAGGCGACTGAGGGTGCACCGACACCATCTTTGACGATAGAGTACTCTTTATTATTTCAAGATCCAGAGTTTCTTCGAAATCTATCTAATTTTATGGCGCACACAAGAACAGGACACGCTGCAACAGTTCCCAGTCAAACCCCTATTGCAAATATTCAAATACGGCAACAGACGCCATCTGTCCAACAAAGAAACAACAATCCAGCTGCATCTCATGCAACCTCTCAGCCACGGGTGTTTGTCCCGCGGCAAAATACAGCTGAGCGTGATCGTGACGCAGCCCTGTTGAATAACCTTCAACCTGGAGGAATTCCACTGGACATAACTGCCGAGTCTCATTCAGGCCGTCGCCGGCAACAACCGACGGTTTCGTCACCAACGACATCGATACCAGTCCGACATTCTGATTTACGTCATACTATCGAAAGGAATCGGTCCCGACGTGAGAATAACGAATTACGTCATATTATTGAATGGAACCGGTTGAGACGTGAGTCGGAAGAGTTATAAATGCTGCGGAAACGTGTTGCCGAATTAGAAATTCGGCAAGACGGTCCTGAGGAATCCCATAGAAGGATGCCCCTCTCGAATGATGTCTATCTTGAAGTCGAAACCCCATTTGCTCCACATCTCACAATGGAACCTCTATCAGGAAAAATTAAGGTTCCTCAAATCGGTCTTTATGACGACATTTCGAATCCGGACGCGCATCTCGGTCAGTACACTTCCTGGATGGACCTTCATGGGGCAACCGACGCATTGAGATGTCGGATGTTTTCATTAACTTTGGGACCTCGGGCTCAGAAATGGTATCACTCTCTACCTCGTTGCTCAATCTCTAAATGGCAACAGTTGAGGACAGCTTTTCGGTCTCATTTTATTGGGGCCCGAGTATCTTTGATCCCAAAGGAGTCATTGTGTAATGCCCCATTTATTTGTGGTTTATTTGAAGTATTATTATTATTATTATTATTATTATGGATGTTTATTATTATTGTTATATTATTAATTATTGCTTGCCAAATTGAATGCCTAGATATTATATGTCTAATTGCCAATTAATTGCTAATTGTATATTTTGATTATAATATTAGTATTTTAAAATAATGTACGTATTTAATTTATATTGTCCGGAGTTTTGTTTATTTGCCGTGCAACCGATTTGAGCTGTCGAAATTAGTAATCGGAGAACCCGAGCCCGAGAATTGAATTTATTTTCGTGTGATTGAATCGGGCCCGAGACCCGAATTTATTAATCGTGCATTTTAATCGAGCCCGCGAGCCGATTTGATGTCGCAATCGGCCCAAAACCCATTTGACCCAACTTCTCGAGCCCGACCCGACAGATTTTCTCCATCTTTATTTTTCATGCGTGAGATTTATGTCTTGGGCACCAAGACTTTCTCTAATTAATTTAACCTAATAGCACATATATTTTGTTGGCATCGTTTTCTCTTGTGATCGAAATCCCAAACCCCGCAGCCGTTCTCAACAGATTTTTCTTTCTCTTTCGATCATTCACCTCAGTCCAATCTTTTTATCCCGTCGATCGATTACCATAAGTTCATCGTCCTCATCCTCGTCGTTCAATCCCCATCATCTCCGGTCATCATCCTCAGCAACTTCCTCTCGCGCGCAGCACCTTGCCTCCTCCGGCGACCTGCGATTTTCGATGACCCTTTCTTCCTCGCGAAGTGTTTCCCGGTGAGCCCTTTCCCCTCGACTCGCAGCAGCAGCTGGCAGCCAACCTTCTTCCCTCTGCAGCAACTCCGCCATCTCCTCTCGCTGGAAGATCCCACGGCAAGCCAGCGCCACCACGAGCCGCTCCTCCTCCTCGCGCCGCCGCGACCAGACCTCCGGCGACCTCCTCCTCCGCGAGCAGCGCCCCGACGACGTAACTCCTTTGTGTTCGTGAGCCCCGTCGCTGCAACTTCTCCCCGACAAGCCGCTGCCGCACCTGCAAGTCGTCGCGGCCACTCCCGGCGAAGTCCCCATCACCGATTCTCGTCGTCGCGCAGACCCTCCGCCGCAAGTCGCGAGTTCTCCTCCGGCGAGTCCTTCTCATGCTGACGAAATTGCAGCAAGCTCTCCCTCGTGCACGTTGAGCCCTTCTCTTTCGCGAGACGAGTTTACCGCCGAGCCCGTTCGAACCCATTCTCGCTCGTTTCCCGAGAACGGTATCGATTCTCGACTCCTCGTCTATCTTACGTTAATATCCTTGTGGTTGTGCCTTTCAATTTTGCGTGAGTGTTTGTGTGTTTATGTCGATTGAGGTGTTCGGATGTAATCATGTTTAATGTGATGATGTGCATATTATATAGTTGTGATTTTTATGCCGAACTCGTCGATTCGTGCGAATCGAGCGAGAACTGAGTATAAATGATGAATTGCTGTGGATTTAGGAACCTAGGACTTTTACGAACATAATGGCGCTGACCTTGTGTCGATCGGACTTGTAGATTGATAGTTATGATTTTTCGAAAGTTATAATTGCTGTTTAGATTGAGAAATTCATTATAAATCGAATACTGGTCCGATTTCCTTGAAATTTTAGGAGACGCTGTGCTTGTTGAATATGTAGCTGCTGTAAAATTTTCATGATTTTTAAAGGTGTTTAGCTATTTTTAAAAATTAATTCGAATTCTGTTCAGTTTCTTGTAAAATTCATAAGTAATTATGTAGTGTCCTTTTCTAGCTGATTTTCGAATATGTTGTGTCTGAGGCATGATTATATGTTGTATAAAAAGTTTAGAATTTTTGAACTGGGTTTGGTAGAGTTAATGATTTATTTGGAGTTTCTGCCTGATTTTGTTTTAATTGTTATAAATTGTGCTGAAGCTGACAAATTCTGAAAATTTGTGGAGGTGCTTCTTGTGTAATGTTCAGCATGCTGTAAAAAGTTTAGAAATTTTGGAGTTCATTTGAGGTCGGTTCTGTTATAAGTGTAATACTTGGCTGAATGTTGTTTTAATTTTATAAAATCACTTGCTGAGTGTTAAAGCCTGGTATATTTATATGTTGCTGTTCCCATGCTTTAAAATTTTAGATAAAAATTTCGTGGACTGAATCGTCCATTATCATATGCTTTTAATTTAAACTCGTTTTTGCTGAAAAACTTGTTTGAATTTTATAAAATTATGCATAAGGAGTTTGAAGCTGAAATTGGATCATCTTACTTAGAATTGGGATTTGAAATTTATGTTAAAGTTTCAGAACCTAACTCATTGATTTGATATGCCTCCTAATTCAAGTGTGAATTTTGAGAAATTGTTTTTCTATGTTGAAATGTGTTAAGTGTTGATGACCAAATGTGCCATGTGTTTTGCTTGTGGCTCGTTTATTTGTCTTTCACTTGCTTTTGTGTGAACTCGAATATGTGGTTTGATCGAGTCTAAGTCCTAGTGTTCCCATATCCACAGAACTTCACGAACCACTTAGTCGAACCGAGTTCGGCTAAGTCAACTTGTGAATTTGCTACATAGGTCTAGATTAAAGTGTTGACTTTAGTATCTGGACTTAATGTAGGTGTCGAGAGGTGTTGAACCTTGCCTCGTCTCGAGACTTGTGATTTGAACTGTAGCTGCTATCAGGTGGGTACATTTATGATGTATTCCATAATTATCGCATTTATTATTTCGTGTAATATTTCTTTTGAAAATTTTTGTATGCATGAGAACTCTAGTCTAAGTGTCCCGAATGATAGTGCCTTTGATGAATGCGAAAGCAGTGGAAGTCGTCTGCCCGTTGTATCCGGGAGGTGGACGCCCGAATCCGTGTAGAGCGGAGGGGATTGTCTGATTTACTCGAATCCGTGTAGAGCGGAGGGGTAATTCAACTTCACTGTCTCCTGGAAAG
>BKCP01005350.1:58632-76515 GCA_008636005.1 Striga asiatica | reverse complement strand
TTCGTTATTATTCGTTCTTTCTCGTTGGTTTGTCTCGCAATTTCTTCGAGGATATTGATAACTCTCGTCTTCTATAAATCGAGTATCGTGTAGTTGCTGTGATAAACATGTTATGCTCGTTTATTTCTGTCTGGAAGTCATATTAATCGTGGACGAGCTTAGAACATTCGTTTTATATGTTCATTTTTATTTCTTGTTAATTCGCATGTTCGCTGTTTCTGTTGTGCCTCAGTTTAAGCCATCAGAGGCTGGTTATATGAAGTTTCTATCTTCTTATGAAATGTAGTATGTTTGGTTGTCTATATCTGGGCTTTGGAATTTCTCGATTCCGAGTCATATCGAATAAGTTATGATTTTTACGAGAATATTGCGCGTCCAGTTTTCCGGTTACCCGATAGCATGTGTGTAATTAATGTATGACCTGTTTATCATGTCGTAATGTGCTCGTATGAATTTATGACCTTCATGGAAGTTATAGGTCTATTTCTTATATTTCTAATGAGTTATATCGAATAAGTTATGATTTTTACGAGAATATTGCGCGTCCAGTTTTCCGGTTACCCGACAGCATGTGTGTAATTAATGTATGACCTGTTTATCATGTCGTAATGTGCTCGTATGAATTTATGACCTTCATGGAAGTTATAGGTCTGTTTCTTATATTTCTAATGAGATAAATTTCATGTTAATATGTGCTCTGTATCTTGAGTTATGTTCTTAGGAAGATAGACATGCATGAGATAGAGTTTTGTGTTTTGACAGAAATCTGATATTGAATGTTAACTGATTTTACACTATATAAATGACCTTTTATGCTCGTGTGTTCTAAAGAAAAGTTATATAGGCATGCTTAAGGTTTAATTTGAGACTTGAACCATATCATTTGAAGGTCTGTAGCTCAGTCTAGGATGTAAACACTGAGGTGCTGTCCATAACACATGTTAATTTTTGACAGATTTTCTGAACCACATGTTTTGTGTTTAAACTCATTGAAAATATGTTTATTTGCCAAAGTGACCTTCAGCAAAGTTGTAGACATTTGAGTTATATATCATTTGGTTTTTAAACTTCATTAAAATCATGCCTGTAGCTCCAGTTAGAGAGCAATTACTGAAGTCTAGCTAGGTGCATTACCCCAATTTTGGTCAGTAAATTAAATTTTCAATGTTTGTTAATTTATCACCTGATAAATGGCCTTATTTGCTTCCGGTGTCTTCATATGAATTGTAGTTTTGCCTCTTATGATTTAAATGTCACAAGTTTCATTCATATAGCATTTTTGTCCAAAGAGATGCATTAAAATACGGACATTGTGCAATTCCGTTTTCTGGAAAATTTTGCCGCAAATTTAATGTATGAGCTTCAGTTGTTTCCAACCCTTTAACCTACCGTTCATGCCTTTGCCGCCCGAGTGCTTTTCCACTTCCTTTGACTACTACCTTTCGCTTGGTAGTCAAGTTTGAATTGTATTTCGAGACCATCTTATATATTTGATTTTCGTACCGTGTTAATTTTGCTTGATCCTTATCTGATATCGAACCGTGTGCAGTAACTTCGCTAAGTCAATGCGAAGGTCAACTTGAGAATACCTTAACTTCGAGATAGATGGCGGACAATTTTTCTTTCGTGCTCTATTCTAACTTTGAACCAAAGTGGTGTACGTGAAAATCTTTTAAGGAGGGTAGTCGAGCTAGATGAAAGCACATCGTGAGGTGCAGAGTCGTCATCGTTTTTTAATTGTGTTCGTCATAATTCTTTGGAAACTCTCGTTCTTTTTCCCTTCGGAGTTTCGAGAGTGATCCTTTGTATTTCATTGACTTTTTGCAATCATTTAAAAACTCTTGTTTTTGATTCGTTGGAGTTTCCACTTCAAGATTTGCAACCTCATGTATTGATTAAGACAAGTACTTTCGTTTTACCGCTTGTCTTATATTGTTTCTTTCGATTTTGGTGATGCCATTTCAGTTTGGGTACTTCATTCATACCCTGATCGATTAGTCGTGTTTTATTTTTAACGTTGATGACCTATATTCGAGACGCGATCGAGACGAATCAACCAAGGAGGCTTCGTGATGAGATCCAGAAACGTGAAAATCTTAGCAGCGTAGAAATTGAGCTCGTATAGGACTGCCGGCACGATTAGCTACTGGAGATAGAGCTAACGTGACGGCTGACACTGTTAGTCGGAAGAGTCATGCGAGCTGATCATCTTCATTATTCGGCAATGACAGTTGAGTTGGGATGATTTCTAGTTGAGGATGCCGATATTCGCGTTCTTTTAAATGTGATGTCTTTGTTATATCCTAATGTTGATCGGTTTTGTGAAAACCTTTCCTTCCAGGCTACCTCAGATAGTGTGAGCCTTGAATTAGAGTAATTCTTTTCTGTATCTCGAACCGAACGCCGACGCTGACTGGGTGTAGTCACGCGAAGTGGTGGTCGAGCACGTGAGCCTGTGCTGAGAGACGTGAGGCACTGCAGGGCCGATCGTTGACTCGCACGAGAGCTGCAGCCACCATCACCGAACGCAGGAGCTCCCCAAGCCAGTGTGCGGCCGAAACCTTGACCTTGCAGTTGTTCTCCGAACAGATGTACGCACACGTCCCAGCGCCCCTCTTATGCAGCGCCAGTGTGTGTGACACCTCTCGGGTGACAATGCATTAAACCTCGGACTGGCTATGTCCTTTTAGATCGTTATAATGGGATCGTCGAGCATCCTTATTTGAGAGCCAGTTTCTGTGATAGAAGTTGTTTTCGAATATCTAGTCGATACTTCCTATACCGCATACGAGTTGTTACTCGTGTTGGCAGGGAACGCGGCTTTGTCACTGATATCGAGCAGAACCGTGGCTTCTGTAGGTATCAGTGTTGAGTTTGTAGTGTTGTTGTTGCTTTGTTAGCCTTTTGTATGAGATCCCGTGGCGGCTCGTTTGATACGGACGCACGGATCACATTGGGATCATGGGCAAGTTGTCAGCGTGACCCGGGCACGAGACTGAACTTGGCACCGCGTAGAAATCCAGATAGTTATGCGTTTAGGACACGCTGTCGAGACCCTGAGAGACTGGTTTTGAGTCTGGTGTACTCGATGGGTGTGTCGTGTGGAATTTCTTACCATAAGAAAATGAGCTTATAGCAATGGCTATGAGTGACGATCTTGATGGTACCGTATGAGGTTCTGAGTACGGAAAGAGGCGTTGTACGCCTCGAGATCTGGGAAGAGAGGAAGTACCAGCCACATTTGTTGGTCATTTCGTGATTCTCGACCGAGTCGGCGTCTTAGCCTGACGGTTGACCCCATCACCGGAGCTTGCAAGAGTGCACGACCTGTTCAGTGCCTCGTGGAGAGGGGACAGGTGCGCGACTCTAGGCACGAGGCGATCTTTGACGAGCTACATGTGGGCAGAACCTTACCTTTGATGAGGTACCGGTGACCTACTGAATTGACGAATCCAACAGGGAGATTCCGGAAGAGGTACTCGTCAAAGTCCGGCAGGGTAACCATGGCTAGTGCGATGTGACTTGGTAGAGTGGGAAGGTTCGGACGGAGTATCCGAGTTGAGTGGTTTGAGCTTCTCTCGTGTGTCAATTGTCCTGTTAGGATGATTTTTCTTGAATTTCCCGGGACGGAAATCGTTTAAGGAGGGTAGACTGTAATGCCCCATTTATTTGTGGTTTATTTGAAGTATTATTATTATCATTATTATTATTATTATTATTATTATTATTATTATTATTATTATTATTATGGATGTTTATTATTATTGTTATATTATTAATTATTGCTTGCCAAATTGAATGCCTAGATATTATATGTCTAATTGCCAATTAATTGCTAATTGTATATTTTGATTTATAATATTAGTATTTTAAAATAATGTACGTATTTAATTTATATTGTCCGGAGTTTTGTTTATTTGCCGTGCAATCGATTTGAGCTGTCGAAATTAGTAATCGGAGAACCCGAGCCCAAGAATTGAATTTATTTTCGTGTGATTGAATCCGGCCCGAGACCCGAATTTATTAATCGTGCATTTTAATCAAGCCCGCGAGCCGATTTGATGTCGCAACCGGCCCAAAACCCATTTGACCCAACTTCTCGGGCCCGGCCCGACATATTTTCTCCATCTTTATTTTTCATGCGTGAGATTTATGTCTTGGGCACCAAGACTTTCTCTAATTAATTTAACCTAATAGCACATATATTTTGTTGGCATCGTTTTCTCTTGTGATCGAAATCCCAAACCCCGCAGCCGTTCTCAACAGATTTTTCTTTCTCTTTCGATCATTCACCTCAGTCCAATCTCTTTTTCCCGTCGATCAATTACCAAACTTCTCACCATAAGTTCATCGTCCTCATCCCCGTCGTTCAGTCCCCATCATCTCCAGTCATCATCCTCAGCAACTTCCTCTCGCGCGTAGCACCTTGCCTCCTCCGGCGACCTGCGATTTTCGATGACCCTTTCCTCCTCGCGAAGTGTTTCCCGGCGAGCCCTTTCCCCTCGACTCGCAGCAGCAGCTGGCGGCCAACCCTCTTCCCTCTGCAGCAACTCCGCCATCTCCTCTCGCTGGAAGATCCCACGGCAAGCCAGCGTCACCATGAGCCGCTCCTCCTCCTCGCGCCGCCGCGACCAGACCTCCGACGACCTCCTCCTCCGCGAGCAGCGCCCCGACGACATAACTCCTCTGTGTTCGTGATCCCCGTCGCTGCAACTTCTCCCCGACAAACCGCTGCCGCACCTGCAAGTCGTCGCGGCCACTCCCGGCGAAGTCCCCATCACCGATTCTCGTCGTCGCGCAGACCCTCTGTCGCAAGTCGCGAGTTCTCTTCCGGCGAGTCCTTCTCACGCTGACGAAATTGCAGCGAGCTCTCCCTCGTGCACGTTGAGCCCTTCTCTTTCGCGAGACGAGTTTACCGTCGAGCCCGTTCGAACCCATTCTCGCTCGTTTCTCGAGAACGGTATCGATTCTCGACTCCTCGTCTATCTTACGTTAATATCCTTGTGGTTGTTCCTTTCAGTTTTGCGTGAGTGTTTGTGTGTTCATGTCGATTGAGGTGTTCGGATGTAATCATGTTTAATGTGATGATGTGCATATTATATAGTTGTGATTTTTATGCCGAACTCGTCGATTCGTGCGAATCGAGCGAGAACTGAGTATAAATGATGAATTGCTGTGGATTTCGGAACCTAGGATTTTTACGAACATAATGGCGCTGACCTTGTGTCGATCGGACAAGTAAATTGATAGTTATGATTTTTCGAAAGTTATAATTGCTGTTTAGATTGAGAAATTCATTATAAATCGAATACTCTTCCGATTTCCTTGAAATTTTAGGAGCCGCTGTGTTTGGTGAATATGTAGCTGCTGTAAAATTTTCATGATTTTTAAAGGTGCTTAGCTATTTTTAAAAATTAATTTGAATTCTGTTCAGTTTCTTGTAAAATTCATAAGTAATTGTGTAGTGTCCGTTTCTGGCTGATTTTCGAATATGTTGTGTCTGAGGCATGATTTTATGTTGTATACAATTTTAGAATTTTTGAACTGGGTTTGGTAGAGTTAATGATTTATTTGGTGTTTCTGCCAGATTTTGTTTTAATTGTTATAACTTGTGCTGAAACTGAAAAATTCTGAAGATTTGTGGAGGTGCTTCTTGTGTAATGTTCAGCATGCTGTAAAAAGTTTAGAAATTTTGGAGTTCATTTGAGGCCGGTTCTGTTATAATTGTAATACTTGGCTGAATGTTGTTTTAATTTTATAAAATGACTTGCTGAGTGTTAAAGCCTGGTATTTTTATATGTTTCTGTTCCTATACTTTAAAATTTTAGATAAAAATTTCGTGGCCTGAATCGTCCATTATCATGTGCTTTTAATTTAAACTCGTTTTTGCTGAAAAACTTGTTTGAATTTTATAAAATTATGCATAAGGAGTTTGAAGCTGAAATTGGATGATCTTACTTAGAACTGGGATTTGAAATTTATGTCAAAGTTTCAGAACCTAACTCATTGATTTGATATGCCTCCTAATTCAAGTGTGAATTTTGAGAAATTGTTTTTCTATGTTGAAATGTGTTAAGTGTTGATGACCAAATGTGCCATGTGTTTTGCTTGTGGCTCGTTTATTTGTCTTTCACTTGCTTTTGTGTGAACTCGAATATGTGGTTTGATCGAGTCTAAGTCCTAGTGTTCCCATATCCACAGAACTTCACGAACCACTTGGTCGAACCGAGTTCGGCTAAGTCAACTTGTGAATTTGCTACATAGGTCTAGATTAAAGTGTTGACTTTAGTATCTGGACTTAATGTAGGTGTCGAGAGGTGTTGAACCTTGCCTCGTCTCGAGACTTGTGATTTGAACTGTAGCTGCTATCAGGTGGGTACATTTATGATGTATTCCATAATTATCGCATTTATTATTTCGTGTAATATTTCTTTTGAAAATTTTTGTATGCATGAGAACTCTAGTCTAAGTGTCCCGAATGATAGTGCCTTTGATGAATGCGAAAGCAGTGGAAGTCGTCTGCCCGTTGTATCCGGGAGGTGGACGCCCGAATCCGTGTAGAGCGGAGGGGATTGTCTGATTTACTCGAATCCGTGTAGAGCGGAGGGGTAATTCAACTTCACTGTCTCCTGGAAAGAATCCCATGTACCGTTGTATCCGGGGGTGGGAAGGTTTCCAGTTACAGCCATGTCGTCGTATCCGGAAGGTTGTTGTATGTACATAGGAGGTTTGCGATAGGGCCGGGTAGGGGTTTAGGCTATGAATTCTATGCATACCGGTATTGATATTGTGCACTGCGATTACTTGTTTGTAAACTTATTATACGGAATAATCGTGCGATAATGGTGAGCTTGTTGGTTGCTCACCCCCATTATTTTCTTGTTGTTTTCTCTCTTCCTTTGTTTTAGGTTGAGACGAGCTGGAGGCGGTGGCGTAGGACGAGCGAGATGGTGGTCATTATGTGTTGAAAACCTATGCTTCCGTATAAACTGGATATTTATTTATTTGCTATTGCACTTGGATTAATTGTTTACTACTTTCACTTTTCGAACTATGTTAAGTTGGTTGAACCTTGAATAATGCTAGACCTTTTGAAATGGTTTTTGAGACTTATGCTTTATGGGATTTGTTATATCGTTAGCTTGAGCATGTGTAGGTTCCTTGAATTGTTGGATGTGTGTTGTTTGTTGTTGTTAGTAAGTAGCGTCCGTTTCTCGATAAAAGTTATAACTTGGACTTTAAAAAAAAAAAAACTCTGATTTTTATTAATTAATTCGATAAATTTTTGAAAAGAAAACGGGGTGTTACACATTGCCAATATAGTACTAAAAGATAACGAAAGTGTTAAAGACTATATAACTCGGTTCAATGAACGAGTACAGAACATGGAACGGTGTCATCCGGAAACTTTGTTGATTACTGTATTGCTGGCTTAAAACCAAATTCTCTATTCCGATGGAGGATTTATCAGAATAAACCGAGTTCATTTCAAGAGTTTTTGGCTCGAGCACAACAACATATCATCGCTGAAGAGTCAATGTCTATTCCTACCCTCGATTTTTCTACAAATAACTCAGAGCATGAACAGGAAATCAAGAAGAAGAAGAACAAGTCGTTCAAACCAAATAAATCTCGGTTTGGGAATGCCAGAGACCCTGAAGTACAAAAAGCTAGAACAAATACCAAAATGAAGTCAAATCGAGCTACCAAACCGTGTTTTTTGCTGGAGTCGCAACTATATTTGAGGAATTGAAAGGAAAAGAGATCCTCCCTGATCCCCGACCTTTGAAAACTCCAGAAGACAAGCGCGATAAGACAAAATATTGTTCATATCACAAGTCGGCAGGACATGACACTGATGAGTGTCTAAGCTTACTCTCTACTCTATTACAGCTTATTGGACACTCTCAAGTCCAAAGATTTGCCAAGAATGTTGATTATAAAAGGAAGGGCAGACTCTCTGAGCCCCTAGACGATGATGAGGATGAAGATCACCCAAGTAATCCCAAGCGTATCAGACAAGGTGATAAAGAAGTCTTTATGTTAAAATTAGAAACATATAATCCTTCATCCTCAGAAAAATCCGACATGGTGACACCATTAGGATATTTGAATCCTCTTGGACTTCCTCCAATCCCACGAGTTAATAACAGTAGTGGACGAACCGGAGAATCGCGTCGACAAATGAAAGCATATGCCCGACAAGCTTATAACTCGGGTAAAACAGTCCTGACGACCGACCTCCGAGATAAGATCAATGCTCGAAATAACTGTCCGATTACTTTTAATATAGATGATGCCAGTTATTTTGCTCACCCACATTCCGACCCTCTTGTGATCACGGCACCAATCTGTGGGATACCGTTACACCGGATAATGGTGGACACTGGGGCATATTCTAGTATAATGATGCTCCGTACATTTGAGCAAATGGGGATTGATCTCACCGAGTTAAAACCTTGCAAAGACCAAGTACAGGGTTTCAACGGAACGGTCACATCAACTCTTGGTGAAATAACAATGCCCATCCGATTTGGGGTTCCAGGACAAGCTTCAAAAGTCATCATGGAAACGTTCAAAGTAATGGATCTTAAAAATGAATACAATGCCATTGTGAGAAGAACAGCTCTGTACAAACTTCGGGCAGTTGTTTCAATTTTCCATTATGCTTTGAAATTTTCCACGAACAATGGAGAAGGGACCCATTATGGCGATCAATACGAAGCTCGGGGAATGACGTATGTTAAACCTTGGCATGAACCTTTTTCCTCCTCGGTATCTATGGTGGAGATTGTTCAAGATGAATTGGAAGAACAACAAACTTTTGAAAACTCAGTCCCCTAAAATACCGAGATAGAAGTTGAACCTTCCGAGATGCCAACGAACTCGGAGGAAAGGTTTTGTGATGACTTAAACCGAGATTGTGGGAAACGTCCAGTAAAAGAACCGATTCATGAGGAAGACGAACTCGATCCCCGAACCCAATATTAAGAGAAAAGCAAGCTTGACCGAGCTGAACCATCTGAAGATATCGAAACAATTTTTATTGATGATCCTATTTGCAATAAACCGCTTCGAATTGGGGCCAATCTCCAAGAACCAATACGAACTCAACTTTCTCAGTTTCTCCGAGCAAACCCAGACGTCTTTGCCTGGGAACATGAAGACATGAAAGGCATTGACCCCAATGTTGCCTCACACCGACTTAATTTGGATCCAACAATAAAATCAGTGGTTCAAAAACGACGCAAACTCGGTCCTGATCGACAAAAGGCTCTCGAAGAAGAAGTCAAGAAGCTGATCGACAATAAATTTATTCAAGAAACAAAATACCCGACTTGGGTATCCAATCCTGTCCTAGTCAAGAAAAGTACCGGGGCATGGCGACTTTGTATTGATTTCTCCGACTTAATCAAATCTTGTCCAAAAGACAGTTATCCACTGCCACACATCGATTATATGGTGGATGCCACTTCCAGACACGAATTAATGACCTTTATGGACGCATATTCGGGGTATAACCAGATCCCGATGGATCCCGGAGAAGCAGAACACACATCCTTTTATTCTGCCTGAGGCTTATATTGTTATACAATGATGCTATTTGGTCTCAAGAATGTTGGGGCCACATATCAAAGACTTGTGAACAAAATATTTGCTAAGCTCATCGGGCACACCATGGAAGTCTATGGCGACGACATGTTGGTTAAGTCGGTTCACGCTGTTGATCATGTCAATCATTTACAAGAGATGTTTAATATCCTCAGAGATTATTCCATGGTGTTAAACCCAAAGAAGTGCACTTTTGAGGTCGGTTCCGGTAAGTTTTTGGGGTATATCGTGATACAACGAGGAATCAAAGCTAACCCCCTGAAAATAAAAACCATACTGGATTTAACAGCTCCCACGTTGGTTAAAGGTGTACAGGCCCTTACCGGCCGACTTTTTGCTCTAAACAGATCATGTCAAAATCAACCGATCGTTGCAAACCTTTCTTTGAATCCATCAAGAAAGGGAAACACTTTGAGTAGACTAATGAATGTTAACAAGCTTTGATCGCAATCAAGAAAACACTCATGCAATCTCCGACATTGCAAAAACCGGTACCCGAAGAGATGCTGTACTTGTATTTGGGAGTGAGCGAAGCTGCTACTAGTGTTGTTCTTATCCGAGAAGAAAAACTCTAACAATAATCAATTTATTATATCAGTAAGGCATTACACGAAGCTGAGCTACGAAATTCACCTATGGAAAAGCTGGCTTATACTCTTGTTATTGCAGCTCGGAAGCTACGACCTTACTTCCATGAACATTCAATTACTGTGCTTACATCTTATCTGTTAAGACCAATCCTTCACCGACCTGATAGCTCCGGAAGAATGATTAAATGGGTGATTGAGCTCGGTCAATATGATATTCATTATAAACCGAGAACCGCCATCAAAGCACAAGCCTTATCTGATTTTATTGCTGAGTTCACCCCTGCAATTGAGGAAATCAACGAAGATCAGTCATGGACTCTTTATGTTGATGGATCCTTAACCCAACACCGAGCTGGTGGAGGTGTCGTCTTGATCGATCCTAATAAAAAGATGTTCTGTCACTCTATCAGATTTCTTTTCCCATCTACGAACAATGAAGCTGAATACGAAGCCTTGCTCTCCGGATTAAATCTTGTGGAATCCATGAACGTATACAAGCTCAAAATATTCTCCGATTCACAATTGCTTGTAAACCAGATCCTGGGAGAATTTGAAGTCAAGGAATCTCGGCTGATACCTTACTTGACACTGGCAAAACTTAAAATGTCTAAAATCGATGCCCAGTTAGAACACATTCCTCGCTATCAAAATATTCCAGCTGATGCACTTTCAAAACTTGCCTCGAGTACGGGAATTGACAACGTTGAGTATATCCAAGTCGGTCACCAAGAGAAGTCGTCAACGTCAAATACCGATGTTATGAATTCCGAACTTCAGAAATTGCCGACCTGGATGACACCGATTGTCACATACTTGGAAACCGGGGCCTTACCGCAAGACTCAAAAGAAGCTCGATCCCTTCGAATTCGAGCAGCCCGGTTTACACTGGATAACAGAATTCTTTATAAAAGGGGATATTCCGTCCCTTTATTAAAATATATAACCGAGCAAGAATCAAAGTACATCCTCGAAGAAGTTCATGAGGGAATTTGTGGAAATCATAATGTCGCACGCGCTTTAGCCTATAAAATACTTCGACAAGGATATTACTGGCCAACCTTGAAGACTGACGCGATGACTTGGGTTCGAAAATGCGCAAAATGCCAAATATATGCACATAATATAAACCAATCTACTGAATCCCTCAAGTCAATATATAGCCTGTGGCCGTTCGCCAGATGGGGAATTGATCTAATCGGTCCACTTCCACCAGGAAAAGGAGGCGTCAGATTTGCCATTGTAGCCGTTGATTATTTTACAAAATGGGCTGAAGCCGAACCATTAGCAACAATTACTGAACAGAAAGTAGTCGATTTTATTCGGAAATCGATTGTTTGTCGGTTTGCATACCGAGTTCTATCATAACCGACAATGGTCGACAGTTTGAAGGAAAAATACTTGAAGCCTTCTGTGAAGATTATCAGATCAAACATTTCTTCTCATCACCATATCATCCTCAATCGAACGGACAAGTGGAAGCAATCAACAAGATTATAAAAAATGGATTAAAAACCAGACTTGATGCTGCAAAAGGAGCCTGGCCCGAAGAATTACCAAATGTCTTATGGGCATACAGAACAATAGTTTGTCACTCAACAGGTGAAACACCTTTTTCTCTAACATATGGGTCAGAAGTCGTTATCCCTGTTGAACTCAGTTCTCCGACATACTGAGTAACAAACTTTCATGATAAAACCAACTCGGAAAATTCGAAGAACAATCTCGATTTGATCGATGAAACGCGCTTAACGGCCGATCTAAAAAATGTTGCTTATAAACAAAGGAGTGAGAAGTATGTCAATCAAAAAATGAAGTCTCGCTCATTCCGAGTAGGAGATCTTGTACTTAAAAGAATAACTGGATCAGACCCGGGACCATTGAAACCGAAGTGGGAAGGACCATTCAAGATAAGTCAAGTACTCCCCAAAGGTACTTACCGACTTGAAAGGTCAGATGGAACATTTTTACAATATCCCTAGAATGCAGTCTATCTCAAGAATTACTTCTAGTGATTACAACAATATAAAAACGACTCTGTACACTCTTTTGATGAACATAAGAAAAATGTGTGCTTATGAGTCTCTTTAAATCTTTGTCGAGTACTTTAACTCGGTACGATATTAGTCTTTATTTAGCCAAGCTATTTAAACTTGGACAAGACTGATGTCGAAACTTTGAAATTCTGTCTTGACAATAACCGAGCTAAATAACTCGGCAAGACAGATTTTTTCGGCTAAAATAACCTTCGAAAGACCAAGTTTTATAGCTTGGGAAGGTAAAGGGTTCGTTTTAAAGGGATAAACACCTTTAACTAAAATTATAAGGCAAAATCCCACTATCCATCGACCATTAAAGTCAATAGATGGAAACCCATTCCTATAAGTCAAACTTTGCCGAAGTTTGAATGTGAAAAACAGAAGTTCAACAAATATAAAAAGGCTGAAAATAACAAGTCGGATATAAAAATGCTGACATTTTCTTAAACTTCTGATTGAACTCCAAGAACGGGTAAGTTTATTCTACAAGTTTTTTAACTTGATTAAATTATTAAAGAATTGTCTTAAATCCGACATCTCAACATTTTTAAATATGGATTTTTCAGTTTTCGAGTTAAAGAAACAGGTTATAAAACTTATCCTGAGTTCAAAACACAAAACAATGATAGATGAAATTGAAATAAAAAGTCATTCATTTATCATTCAGATTGTTACAACTACTTTTCTAAGTACCGACATGCCAGTACTTCGAAACAAAATACAAATTCTAAACTTAAAAAAGTAAAAAGCACCGGAGCTCAAGACAAAGTGCCCACATTAGCACCCTTTTCCGAAGGACCAGCTCCGTCATCTCCCTTCGGAATATCTATATTAAAGATAGTCGGTATATCACCAATTACACCGACTTCTCAAGCCTTAGCTGCATCTTCAATCTTGGCGGACTCCTTACCAATTTTCTCAGCCTGCAGCGTGTCCTCAACATCTTCACCGATGATATTCTCGTACATCTGCTGGCTGATTTTCTCGAAAACCCGCTCTTCCTCAGCCCTGGAAGTCATCACTACTTCCGACAGAGTCACTGGGATACGTTCATCAAGAATTACATTATCTTCAGTGCCTTCATCAAACTCGGTCACTGATGGCTGTTTTCCCTGAGATGATTCACGGATTTTATCCTCAAGAAATTTGATCACCGACTTCTTGATTTGGTCCGGAGTCATCTTCTCGATCTCCTCTTCCATATTCACTTCTGCAAGAGTCTTTACATAGACCTCGGCCAACTCGTCCCATTTATCCTTCTCAACCTCCAAAATCATGCTGATGAAGGATTTTCGAAGTCGGGCATCCCTTTCTTCACTCAAATGAGGGATGAAAGGATTTTCAGACTTAGCATTAACGAGGAGACTCTCACAAAACTCCTTTTCGACTTCGTCCGCATCAATATGAGCAGTTATAATCGCCAGACTGAAGTTATGCTTCTTCACCTTGAAGAGGAGAAATTGACGCAACTCTTCAATGTCGTAAAGGCCATCGTCAAACCGCTCAAGAACCCAGCGGATATTTAAACAAGTGTTCATGTCGAGCTCTCGGTCTTCATCATCAAAGTCGGATCCAGCAGTTATCTTGATTCTGTTAGCTTCGGCCTCAAGAATCCTTCCGGCACGAAGGCCGTCATTATATTTTTCCTCTGCGAACTTGATTTTTTTCCTCCTGAAGTCTACTCAAGTCAACACGGTGGGCATCTCGGCTCTTGATCAGCAGCTCTTCGACCTCATTGCGCTTGTCCCAAGTAAACTTGTGAGCCTCTTGCTCCTTGCACAATAAAATCTGACACCGAGCGAGCTGATCTTCTAAAGACTTCACCCGCTCCTCAGAAACAATAATCTGATCGGACAACCGGAGTACCTCGTTATCAACAGCAGTTTTCTCGGTTTTCAGGGTCTCGATTTCACCCTGAGCGATCACCACTCGGCGACTTTAGTCTTTAACTCTCTCTCTTTGGCCATCGCCTCCTCCCTCAGAGATGCAACAGCCCCATCTCTGAGTGCCAAAGTATGCTTTTTCTCGTCCACCTACGCCGCATTGAGTCGAAAATCATCCTCGGCCATCACTAAACTTACCAGAGCTCGGCCGAGACATGCTTTAGCATATTTGAATTTGTAAGCGCTCGGCAGTTAAGATACACTAATTTCAGATCTCGGGTCCCACATCATCATTGGGACCCGTGCAGCATCAGTAACGTGGCTTGGCAGCTCCACTTTACTCGGAATCTTGGGGATCTCCACTGACTCGAAAGTCGAGAACCATTTTTCGACTGATTCCCGAGGTTTCCTGAAGTTCATTACTCTCTCCTCATCAATGGGTAGGAAAGACCGGTCAACCAAGGGTTCTTTCTTCCTCTTTCCATGCTGGCCGACGTCATGATTCTTCTTAGACCGTCCCTCATCAACCGGAACACTCTCAGCACGTCTTTTCCTCTGTCGGACCAACGCAGCACCTTGCTCCTCGACCTCTTCTCGGTCGTCTTCGGGCTCATCGGAGACTACCTCGATGACCGGCCGAATCTCCGGATGAGCGATTCCAGTAGCCGGTTCCGCCTCAGGTGAACCAACTGCGATCGAACCGGTCACAGCCGTAGCGATAGCAGCAATCGGACTGGTAGCTGCTATCGCTAAAGGATTTGGCCACAACTCTTCAAAAACAGCTTCCGAAGTCGCACCATCACCGACATCAGCATTCTTCGGGTTCATAATAGGGTTGGACAGAAAAGCCTTCACCAACTTTTTGCGACCCATTTCAGAAAGACGTTGTTCTTTACTTTTGCCGACTTTACTTCGAAGTTCAAGATTTGGGCACTTCAGGTGAAAAGCTTTGGCGTCACAAGCACTCCGAGAAGCGGGTAATAAACTACACACAAGAAAAGTTCAGGTTATAATCGCTCTTATAAACGACCGACTTCAAATAAGATCAAAAAATTATGACTCGAACTTACCTGGTTGAAAGAAAGAATTTGAGATTACGGGAAAGAGACCTACTGCTGTTAACCTCGAATCCTTTAAAACCAATTTGAAGTTGCGCTGTTCTTTCTTCAATTTAAACAGCTCGGTAATTCTCTCTTTCAACTCCACACCGAGTTTCGGTTCCTTTCTTCGCGCTGCAAACAGAAAGTGCTGACCTGTTAGCACAAAAATAAAGCAAGTCAGGACAACTCGGTACAAAAGATGATAAAAGACTTACAATATGCAAAATTAATTTCGATGAGTATTGACATCCCATCGATTAAAGGTTTAGGAAAATTCGGGGTCTGCCAGTCTCCCCCGACCCACAGCCACTCCTCTTGGAACCCGTGGAGAGAATCCGGGATTTCGGTAATTAAATCACCGACTTTTAATCCACCTCGTGGCCTCCCTGCGCATGCGAAACAGACCAACAGATCGGCCACTTGCCTATCGGCACACCTTCTAAATGTAAAGAGACTCCTAATCTCCTCCATGGTCGGCATATTCCACTTTTTCTCCTTTAAAAGCACCATCAAACTGATCATTCTTTTCCAAGAGTTCGGTGCAATCTGACATAAACCGAAGCCCCAATCTCTTAAGTAATCGGTAATTAACGCCGACAAAGGGAATCTTAATCCCGACCTTAATGAATCGCCAAAAACACCCATACAACCCGGCGGAGGGCAGGTAATCCTCTCACCCGGATAAGGAGAAAATAACCTTACCGAAGAGGGAACGTCGACTTCTCCTCGAAGCAAAACAATATCCGCGTCGGTTAAAATACTCGGTTCCCCCCTATACTCATCAATGGGTTTAGGCCATCGACGTACCGGATGTCTCCAATATTCAGCGAGAGACATCGCGTTATTTTCCGCTGCCTTGTCCTCCTCAACTATGTCTTTATTCAAATTAAGTCTTTGCACAAGAATGGGATCCCATCGATAATACTTGAGGGGTAATTCCAAATCCTCGTCGGTAAAGATCTTATCCTCGGAAACCGTACGGCTACTACTACCCTCAGTGTGAGAAGTCATCTTTCCGAGATTGAAGAAAAGAAATAAAGACAAATTTGAAATCGACAAACACGAAAATTGAAAAATTAGGGCAAAATCTTACCAAGACACAAAACCCTAAATTGGAGAGGATGAAGGAATGATCGTGATGAAAGAAGATTGGAAGCAGATTCGAAGCTTTTGAGGATAAAGTTGCAGAAGAAAACAAAGAGTTCAGAAATTCAAGGTAAGAAAATCCTCTTACAGCCAAAACCGACGACAATTTATAGGTTTTGATTTATGACCGTTGAGCAAGTCCTGAATCGGCGTATGTAACGGACGTGTCCATAAACGGCGCAAGTTACAGTAATCATTAATACACGTGGATCAACCTTGAAACGCCCCGTCATCCCATTATTCTGCCCATTGGACCCATTAAATGCAGACACGACTTTTAAGAATCGCCACGTCAGCCAAGCCGTTACATAACCATCAGAAAAAATCTATGGCAAATACCAAGTGTTCTCATGTCGGTTATCTAATACAAAGAAGTCAGCAAACTACCAAGTCGGAAATTACTGAAAATATTAGCGACTCAGTGGTCATCTTGCGTAGTACAAATTACCCGCTAATGTCGGGGGCCTCTCTGTTGATAACCGACTTGGTTGTACATGATTAGTTGAGAACTAATCATATTATTCATTGATCTTTCAAAAAAAAACTAAACTTAGCCCAAGTCGGTAACAGTCGAAAAGATATCGACTTCCTCATAGCACAAGCTAAACCGATTACACTCCAAACCGACTAGACTATAGAAGCTTACAGACCGACTTCTCAAAACGACAAAATTACTTGCTATGAAGATTATCCTTTCAACCGACATCCGAGGAGACCAAATTCTTAAGCAAGAGACGCTGTACATCTTCTATTGGACCATCAAGTCAAAGAATAATCATTGATGTTCCCTCATTACATTACACACCGCTTTATGAAGCTGCTCAGTATTTAATGTGATCTCATCTACCTCGAACTAAAAGACAAAAATAGCCGTACTATAAGTAGCAGAATTTATTATTGTGCGGGAATTTTTTTCAACACATTGTACATGGACTGTAAGACATCTCGGTTATGAACAAGAAACTGACTTCCTGTACTCTTGTGAATATATCAATAAAATACACATTTTACTTTTGTTTCACGTAATACACACCTTGTTGTTCGTTAATTTGAGTCGATAACATCCATACAACAACAACAGGCTCATCGAATACCACAAATAAACAAATGAGTAGAAGATAATCTGTGTAAGTGTGTATTACTTAAGAGCAAATAGTTTGGATTTACAGAAAATATGGTACCTTCTTGCTAAGTAAGTCCGAAAAGTGTAGTTTTCTCCTTCCACCTGCAAAGTAAAAATGAAAAAGTAAAGACTTAAGAGCATAAAAAATGTTAGAGTTATCTCAATATATTATATAATAATGCATAGAAAATAATTAGTGGATGCAACATTAAATCAATATGCATCTCTAGAAAGAACTGGCCGACGAAAATGACACATGTTGTACAAATAAAATATCTTTAAATAAAACCCTGCAAGCATATTTGAAAATATTTGAAAGTCATATTCACAATTATTACTTTTAATGTATTATCTTATACTCTTATCTTATATAATGAATAGTGCAGATGTAAA